>JANTPZ010097162.1:0-11986 GCA_025593235.1 Vachellia pachyceras
CATCCTTAGAGTAAATGAATATGTCATCAATGAAAACCACTATAAAGACTGCTGGAGCATTGGTTCGCCTAAATGGCATAACAAGGAATTCATAATGGTCATACTTGGTTCGCAATGTAGTTTTTGAAATGTCTTCAGCTTTGATTCTTAATTTGTGGTAACTTGATCTCAAATCAATCTTAATAAACATGGATGCCTAGGTCAACTGGTCAAGTAGATCATCAATCCTAAGCAAATGATACTTATTCTTTATGGTTGCCTCATTTAATTGATGATAATCAATGCATAGCCTCAGACTTCCATCTTTCTTTTTCACAAATAATACATGCGTTCCCTAAGGCGATACATTGGGTTTGATGAAACCCTTCTTTAATAACTCTTCAATCTACTTCTTCAATTCTACTAATTCTGATGGTGGTAAGGAGCTTTAGAGATAAACGGTGTCTGGGTGTAAGATCAATAGAGAATTTCACTTCTTGCTCTAAAGGTAAACACATCATCTCCTTCGGAAACACCTCTAAAAATTCATTACCGCATCAATGTTTTTATTCCTTCTTCTACTTCTCCTTGAATTGAGAAAATACAATATATGCTTGACAACCTTTACGAACACTCTTTTCAACTTGTACTGCGGACAACAATTACGGCTCGTCGCATCCGCGTGGACCACGGGACCAATGGCAGCTCGATGGAACATGTGGGGCGCTTCAGCGTCCTTTGGTGCCCCCGAAAGGGAGCCGAATGAAGAGCCTCGTTCTTCATGCGAATCTTTCCCACCCTAGCCTCCTGTTTGAGAGTACATTTGATCAAGTTTAGTGTAACACTAGCTCCTGTTTTGATAAAACGAACACTTTGCCTGTAATGGTAGCTCTAACATCATTGGCCCCTTGAGAGCCTTCCTCACAGAATCTGGAGATATAACCTGACTTCCCATACTTGAAACAAATCAAGCAGTTTCCCTCATACATCCTCCCACACTTAACACACTTCTGAGAATTGATCGTACTAGTAACAGGAGCTATGGAGCCTTTATAAGAATTCTGTCTTCCACTAAACTGACTTCTCTGAGGCCCACTAAATTGACTTTTCGAAGGTCCACTAAAACAATTCCTTAGAGGTCTACCAAAATTATTCTTAAGAATTGGCCAAAGTGCTTTTTTGTACCATTGAAGCTGGAACTACTCTTATTCCCTCAAATGGTCTCAAGGAATTTATGGGTCTATTTTAAAATCCCTTCATCTTCTCAGTCTCCTCTGCTCGATTACTTCTTGCTTTAGTAGGGGAGCTCTTGCCATAGCAATTGCATCCTTGCAACAATCTATTTAGTCTTTGTATCATACTATGGACATAAAGATATCTGCTCTAGAGGGTAGGATGACATCCATTGAGGAGTACATACATGGCGGGGCACCTCCTCCTCTGAGCACCTCTGAGCCCTTCACTTCTGATACTCTAGTTCTTCTTCCAAAACCTTTGGGCACCGAGCCCTATCAAATCCTGATCATCCTGTTCCATAGATTCCATCCTCTCAGCCTACTGATACTCCTCGTTCTAAGGCCCATTTCCTCCATCCATTAAGCCCCTTTCTTTTGAGCCCTCTACTTTTCCCTCTAATCATTCTTCTCTTCTCCTCAGCACCCTCTTTGAGTGATGACTGAAAGGAGAGAAGAAAGCATAATCATCTAACATTTTGCAATGTTTTGTATTGTAATCTTAATTCAAAACTTCTAGCATTTTGTTCACTATGCAATCTAACAAGGATTTTGTAGCATCTTATTACGATAATTATGGACTATATGGTCATATGCATTCCACTCTATCACTAACAAGTTTTTGATGCATTTAAGATTTAATGTTACTCTTCAATCAAAAGGTTTTGTTATCATCAAAAAGGAGAATATTGATGTTGTGTATTAATGATAACAAATGTATTTTTATGTTTTGCAGGAATTATGAATTAACTTGGGCATTCAAATCTTGTTAAAAAATCTCTTTTTTAGAACCCTTATCATGATCCTCGAGTTTGGTTCTGCATATTCAAGTATTGAATTTGAAAATGAGGTTTTACACTCAACATCTCCAAGAACACTTGAGTAATGATGAAAGTATTGACAATACTCCAAGAACCTCTACCAAACATGTTTTAAAACTCACTTTCAGTTCCACTTACATTTCCATCAAAACCACTTTCACGTACCAAACGGGGCATAAGTGATTTAATACCTATTTATCCTAAAGGCAATAAAATTTGACGAACCTAAGATAACCAGTCTTTTTGAAGAGAGATGGAGTATTGAAAAGCAATAAGTTAAAAGCAAATTTAAGCTGGCAACTAGCAATCTTAAAACAAGGGGTTCATATTTAACGGCATTGGACACAGGTTCAACCATGGAGAGCCCATTCCTGCCCATTGTCCCCATTTTGTGTGTGATTTTTTTAATATGCATAAATAACTAGATAACCCTTACTTAACTTGTCCTTGGGATAAAAATGCGTATTGTCGCTATCACTAATTTTCTCCTAAAAACCATGCACCTCTCATCTTAAAATCCCTTCTCTCACCTGACAACTCTCGCTTAACCTGTCATCTTTTTCAAGAACCCCCCTTCCCTCCAGCTTCCTCTCTATAGCACACACCAATCAAAGGAACATATTTTTCATCTAATATGTAGCCATTTTCATTTTCATCTTCTCAAAGTGAAAATAGTATCTGTGAAACACTGAAACCCATGGATGATGGATACACGGTTTGCAAATTAATGTACAGACATGGAGATGAACAGATTATGTTTCATGGTTATCAATTTATTTATTTCATGTTCACAATCATATTTATTGTGTATCTTATGACTATGTTCGCAAGGTATTGAGAAGGAGAGAGAACTAAACCCGTGTGACCTAAGCAAACCACTTGTTTTAAGGGTGACATCTACATAGGTTCCTGTAACCCATGCAAACTCGCCCATTTTGACCCGTACTTATTTATAACCTTCAGTCAATATAAGCAACATAACCTTTAAATATAAGGTTACACTGAAGCAACAGCCATGGTGCTACAAAATAAACAGCTAATAGAGAAAAGAAGAAGAAATTTGATGCTTATAGGCAAGAGAAGAAGAATATGGAGAAAACTGATTATGCTTATGGCTGAAGGTATCATGAGGCACATAATAATAGAAGCCATCGTTGAAAAATAAAAATAAGAAACAATTCACTTACAAGACTGTTAATTCAGAGCACCATATTTGCAGAAAGCAAAGCCCAGCGGGCGTGATAATTGGAAATTGCTGGAATATGACCACCTACAATCATGGACAGAAATTTGACTATCATTATTCAAAGTCATGGGCACCGTTTTTCTGCAAATAAAAAGAGGGACGGATGTCTACAAGCATTTCCAATAGCTGCGTCCATTGAATTATGATCAATACTCTACCCACATAAAAAAATAACACACACACACACACACACATATCTACGTACATGTAGATAAAAGGGTAAAATGAGATAAAACATATTCATCTAAAGTAGCCATATGAAGTTACCTCTGCAAGAATTTATCAAGATATTCATATTCATTATGAAAATCCTTCCCGCAAGAATTTATCAAGATATTCATATTCATTATGAAAAGAATACCTAAAGCACTGCGAAATGCAACTCTTAGTTCATATTCCTTCCTAAATTCCTTCTGTCATTAAATAAAATCAAAAGTTAAAGACAGGAGAAGCAAAGGGTGTGCTCAGAAAACTAGAATTGGTGGTACTTCTCATTCTGTAAGATTGTGTTGGAGGAAGGCCTCCAAATGCAATCACCGCTGAATGTAATGCACTCCCTTAAATATGTGTGTGACTGTGTGTGCATGCGAGCATGTGTGCATTTCAACTTTTCTATATGTTCTCTTCTCACTTACTTATTGCCAAGTACTGTGTTACTCTTGTCTATATGATCAAGTACTTTTTGAACTCGTGATCTATTTATGTATTGAATGTGTTTCAAGGTAACATGTATCTATATAGAATATATGTCTCAGCTCTCCAGGGTCTTTAATTATTTGTTTCATTCAAACATGAGTTCTTCAGGTTCAAGAATGACAAATGGGTGTTAAGTTTTCATTTATACCAGTGAGAGAATATATTCCTCACAATAAATACAAGCTCATATGAATACAGCAGTCAGTTAAAAGACACGTTATGTTGCTATCAAGTCTTCTGCCCTAGCACAAGTACTAACTTTTCTGCTAAAATATTGTTACTAATAGATTGTGATGGCTATTTGAGTCATTTATTTTTATGATAAATCAAATATAAGATTATTTACGCAGAAAGGTTAGTCTGATCAATAAAAGAGTGTGTGTGTGTGTTTCAAAAGATAGAAATTGTGGTTCCTTTGTTAAAGAAATTTTGTGGTTCCTTTGTTATAGAAATTTTGTGGTTCCTCTGTTTGATTGATTACAAAGGGAAAGTTTAAGGCCTAAAGATGGCCTTCGTTCTGTTACAAATACAGCCATTGCCCTTTCTACTGTCTAGCGATCATCACTTCATCAAATGTTTGCAAAAACAAAAAAAAAAAAAATTAACACAAAAGCACTTCATCAAACAGTAGCTAAACTACGATCATTGGCAGCTAGCAACAGCTTTATGCTTAATAATACAATCATCTAATTACCCTAAATACAACATTTGAGACAACATCCTTACCTTAGCAAGCTTGCCAATGATCCAAACATCGTCGATGTACATTTTTTGTTGCTCCTCTGCACATGCATGGCGCTATGAAGTCCCTTCCTGAAAAATAGTAAATAATGATAACATAATCCTAAAACCATAAAATGTGCACAAACCAACTCGCAAGCATCTGCTCCAGATTTATATATAAACACAACATCCCACACGAATATCAATAATATTCCTGTAAGCAGTGCCTGTGTGCTACGAAATTTAAGGCATCCACAATGCAAAAAACATTCTAAAAGATCAATGTAAATCACATAGGTTTGTGGACAATGAGTTAATGGGCAAATTTCCCTGAAACATACTATAAAAACCGAACCCAAAATAAGGACAAAGTTTTGTAGCCTCCTACTAGGAACATTTCGAACAAGTAAAGGAAAATATAGTTATGCGGGCACAAATTGTAACCAAACGAACCTTGCAGTGTGAAAAAACGCATTGAATTTCAAAAAGGAATCAACTAAACGCAAGCAATTTTGAATTACTCCATCTTTACTTCTCATCGAAATCGCTAAATGAGAATTGAAATATAATTTGCACTAACCCCAGAAATGGATATAAACGTAAATTATCACCAGCTGTCTCGAGACAAATCCGGCATTGGATTTGTTTGCTGGGACGGGCTTCCAGGTCGATCTAGCTAGGGCAGCGAGGCTCTTGAGGAATTAGAGGCGAATCGTCTGAGCAATCCACCATTAAATTAAAATACAAAGACATAAAAAAAACCGTGCATTTGACAATATCAATATGAAATCAAAACCAAAATCAGCAATTTAATATAGAAAAACAAGGAAAATTGCAAACTCGCCAAAAAAGCTACAGATTTGCCGAGAGAAATTTTTAAACAGGCATGATGAAGAATGATGCCAAAGCTCTTAGCAACATACCGCATATGTGGAAAGTGAAAGAAGAGATCTAAAAATTGAGCACTATCAAAACCCCAAATATGACAAAGCAAAGTGCCGATAACCAACCATCAGATAAACCAAATAAGCCGGTGAAGCAATGATAAAAACAAAGGAAATATTTAGAAGAAAATATTTAAGCATCCAAATGAGTCGGTCAATGGAAAGCTGCAAGCTGGACAGACAGAAATATAAACAAAATGTCTATCGTTACAGAGAACCGGAACATGTGCAATGACCAAATCCAGATCTTTCCTGCAAGAATTTATCTCAAGAAGAACCTATGTTTTCTCGGTTCACAGCCTCATATAAGTCAAATCATCAAATCAATATGTATAAAGAACAGCTTCCTGCTATTCAGCCAAAAACGTAAGGTGTACGATAATGTCGCCAAAAACGTAAAGTTTACGATAATGTCTCAACTATCAATAGTAACCTCTACCTAATTCTCACGCTCAGCCACATGCAACGAACTGAAGCAAGTCCGATTTCATCAAATTTCAAGTAAAAAGAGAAGAGAAACGGACCTCGAAGACAAATACATGATGTCCGATAAGAGTGATAAGGAAGGAGAAGTGAGAGAGAGAGCACAGAACTGCGGAAGGGAACCCCAGAAATTCGTTGCATTTCCGCGACTTGTCATTTGAAAAGGCGGCAAATGAATCCGGCGCCGACGAAACATAGCTGATACAAGGGCATTCGATCTTTCCACCTCCTCTTCCTTCACTGCATTCATTGCCGACTAATTATAATTTTCACTCACGATCACAGGCAACTAACTGAAGAGAGTCCGCTGTCCAAAAAAAATTGAAGGAAGTCCGAACTCTTAACACTGATTCCCATCAAAATTCAAGTTTAAAGAGAAGGAAAATGGACCTTGAGTACAAATACACGATCTTCCAATAGAAAGGAGAGAAGCAGAAAACGCTTACACAGAATATCAGAGTCTCACGTCATCAATGTTTTTGTTGGGGGGGGGGGAGCAGAACTCCGGAAGAGAAACCAGAGATCCATTGCATGTTCTGCGACTTGTCATTTGAAAGAACGCAAATGGATCGTCTTCCTTCACTGCATTGCCGACTCCATCAGGTCTTGAACGGTAGGAGCGGTTGAACAAAACGTGAACCCTCAGGACAATTCAATTTTTATAGTTAACAAATAGTGATGTTAAGGGGGAGATTTTTTACGAGATGAACCGTTGGAAATTTGAAAGAATCAACCCATCGGCTCCGGCAATATAAATGCAAAAGAAGCTCAAGAATAAAATTAAAAACAGAATTAGATTTCAAAAATTCAAAATGGTTCCTTAGAATTCTCCTTAGTTGATGCATTTCAAATTTCCAACGCCCAGTTCCATAAATATCTCCCCTCAACGGCTCAATTCGTTCCTTACAAGATTAAATTCTCCTTAGCTTCACGTTTTGCACATTCTATTCAACGCAGTTTCGTTCGGAGAATATTTTAGGGCAGTGGAATGGGAGAAAGAGAACTCCATTCTTGCGCTTCGAACTTGTGGTTCGTTGCGATAATCTGATGCTCTCAACGTCCAGAATGTGATGATTCGACGATGGTGTGAAGGCAAAGAATTCATTTGCGCTATTTCAAATAACAAGTCGCACAACAATATGCAATAGATCTCTGGCGTCTCTTCTGCAGTTCGATGAAGTGAACCTCTCCAATATTCTGGGTAAGATTTTTCTGCCTCTCTCCCTTTCGTTAATTCATTATATCACTCTTGTTGGATTCCTTCTCTTTATGCTTGAATTTTGATGAATAGCAGTGTTAGAATTCAGACTTACTTCAGTTTGTCGCGTGTGACTATAACTGAAAATTGGATATTAGTGTGCTTTAGAGAGTTGAGGCAATTTATCGTAATTTTTCCCTTTTTTTTTTTATGAATAGCATGGAGTTGTTCTTTATATGCATTGATTTGACATATACTAGCATGTGAACTGAGAAAGCAGAATTCCTTCTTGTCCCTATTTAAGGATCGGTTCAAGTAGAGGGGGCTCTGTATGTTCGGTAGATGAAATGTGAGGCACTCATGATATGTGTACTCACAAAAGTTTTCACTGTTACACAAAATTACTCAATATATATAATTGGACTGCAAAATGCTCAGAATCTTGCAACCGCGAAATCATCCGTTGTCACAAATTGACGAGTTCCGGCGCACTAAGGCTTTGCAACATGCTGGTCACAAAAGGGCTAGGAGGTTCATTTGGGGAAAAGCTACTGCTGCTATCGTTGGGTAATACTGTAAGCAGTCTTAATATACGTCTTTTCTATATTTTGCAACTCAAGTGCTCATATGCTTCACCGCATGTTTATATCAGGGAAAGTCCACACTAGTAAGTGAACTGGTAGACAGTGATCTGTACGTATAGCGATTGTCAGGAAACCATCTCTGATATTTCCTACATGTTTGTGCATCCTTTAATATTTTAAATCTTTAGTTGTAGCTATTTTCCTTTAATGCCCCATGTTTTCATGTATGTACAGAATTTTTGCAGCAGTTGATCCTAGATTAAGAAGCACTGTGCTGCCTTCAGGGTAATTGACCAGTAATTTCTTCTAATCCCTGTTGTTAATACCTTTGTTAGGAGAAAAGGGTCCAGTTGGTTATGGCCCCAGACTGTTTGTGTATTAGTTGTGTCTGTATTTGTATATCATTGCAACCAAGTCAGGTATCATCTCCGTTACTTGTTCTTCCGTAAGCTGTGTTTCTAATCGATGGGTATTGGATTCTGGGGCTACTGATCATATGAGGGGTGACATATCTTTGCTTTATGAGAGTCGACCATGCCCTGAACGTTGAGTTGTGAAGGTGGCTGATGCTTCCCATGTAGATGTGACTCACCTTGAAACTGTTCTCCTCTCTGATAACATTACTCTCTATAATGTGTTATATGTACCTAAATTTGCATGCAATTTGATTTCTGTGGGAAAATTGACCACCCAAAATGCTTGCCATGCTAATTTCCGATCTTCTAATGATGTATTTCAAGATGCGAGAAATGGGGGAATGATTGGTTTTTGTGAGAAAGTTGAAGACCTCTACTACTTCAAGAATGAAGCTGCTGGAGCATCCAATATTCCTAGGACTAGTTCACCTAATTGTTTTCTTTCAAATTCTATTTTGAGTAAAATTAGTTTGTTGCATTCTCATTCTGAACATCCTAATCTTGAGTATTTCAAAAAGTTGTATCCTCAATTTTCAAATAACGATTTATCCTCCTTTCACTGTGACATGTGTTCTCTTGCTAAACACACACGCCACAATTATCCCTCTAAACCTTATAAACCAAGTCAGCCTTTTCAACTTATTCATAGTGATGTTTGGGGGCCCTCCAAAATTCCTAGTACCAATGGCACTACTACAAAATATACTTTTTACTACTGAAATTTGCGTTTTTTTCTAAAAAAGGGAGTAAAAAATGAAGGTGGTGACATTTTTGAAATTATAGGAAGACTTTAGACGCCCTATCTCTAATATAGGGCGTCTAAAGATGCCTTTAGACTTCCTATGCAGATATAAGACGCCTAAAGGGAGCTTTAGGCGCCCTACATCTAATGTAGGACGCCTAAACACTACACTTTTAGCACCCTATATGCAATATAGGGCGCCAAAAATCTGCCTTTGACGTCTTTTACGCAACGTAGGGCGCTAAAAGTTTAATTTTAGCGCCCTTTGATGAATGCAGGGCGCCAAAAGCGCTTTAATTTAAAAGCTGACAAGCACAAACCCTCGCCGCGCTGCGCCGCGCTCATCTATTTGGTCTTTTGTTCTTTCACGCACTCAGCTCATCTTTTTCTCTCGCAACCGTGCTCTGTCCATGGCGCCTCATTTAATTCAAGCGAACCCCAGTTTATAAGAAAATGCACTCCAGTTGTATCTGAAGCAATGGAGAAACCAGGATGAGTCGGGCTGAGGAACTCGCTGAGAATGACTTCATGGGTCATTGGGTTGAGGAACTCGCTGCTTCCGATGGATCTTAGGCTGCAACTTGGAGGCTTTTCGAAGCTTCTCCTGCTGCTTCCATGTGTGGCGTCTTTGAGATTGGCGATGCTTCTGGAACACGAACGGTCGGACCTTCTTTTAGGTCTTGTGGAGGAGATTAACGCATCATTTCATCCTCTTGCTCGTAAATCAACCTGCAAATAAAGTCTCTCCGTGCTCCCCTTCAAAACCAGTCTCCGAGATCTCTTCCGTGGATCATTTCTTCAAATCTGTGCTTCCAACTCTCAGATCCTGTGCGAATTCGAGAATATCTTCTGCCTTACAAGATGGTAAATCTCCCTGCCATTTCTATATTCCTTGATCTGCTATTCTTTGAGCCGCTTTCGTGTTGGTTGATAACTGAGTTGCAAAATGCACTTTAGTATCCGTTCTGATGCTTCGGTAATTCATGATCATTCTAATGCATTGTGCACCCTGATATCACTCTCGGTTATATATTGGTAATTTATGACCATTTGGATTCGTTGTGCAATTGATTAGATTTTTCTTTTAATTTAATGCTCTTTATTGATTCATGTCAATTGCATACTTTGTTCGATGGCCTATATCTACCCAAGTATGTGACTATATTTGAATTCATTCAGCATACATGATCTGTATTGCATCTAATGGGAGCTCTTAAAATGTTTATTGATCTGCCTTAGATCCTTAAATGGGACATTTTTGCTATCTTAAATTTTGTAGCTTGAATCTTCAAGATTAATGGTAATTTTCATTTTGCTGGTTTACCTTTGGTGCTTGGTACACTCACATCTTCGTCAGCCGTTGCTTGTTCATATTGATTAGCTGAAATTGCTTGCTACACTCTGTTTTCTTTTCCCTGAAAATTTCGTTCTTTCTTTTCCCGGCTTTCCGAAGCTTCTCCTGAGGCTGTGAGCGTGAAGATGGAGGAGAGCTGGAGCTGAGGAGTGTGCCTGGGGTGTCGGTTGCAACATAGCTGAGCACGCACAGCAGGTTTTTTTTTTAAAAAAAAAAACTTACGGCGCCCTATCTTTCAAGATAGGGCGCCGTAAGTTTACCTATAACGTCTTTTATAATATAGGACGCCGTAAGCCCTACCTTTCTACTCCCCTCACATATACACCCCCTGAGAAAGGGCGCCAATTGGGTTAAAAATAGGGGGTATAAAGTACATTTTGTAGTAGTGTGGGTCTCGATGGTTTGTAACGTTTATTGATGATCATACTTGTTTGACTTGGGTCTACCTTCTCAAGGAAAAATCGGAGGTTCCTATTGTTTTCAAAAGCTTTCATGCCTTTGTTGACATTCAATTCCAGACCAAAATAAAGGTTCTACGTACTGATAATGGTAGAAAATATTCCAACTCCACAATGAAAGATTTTCTTACCCTTCATGGTATCCATCACCAAAGTTCTTTCCCCCATGCCCCTCTACAAAATGGGGTCTCCGACAGAAAAAAATAGACATCTCCTTAATATGACTTGCTCCCTTTTGTTGGCCTTTAATGCTCCTAGTTATTTTTGGGGTAATGCTATTTTAACCTCTACTTACCTTATTACCCTACAAAACACTTCATTTTCAAACTCCTCATCAGGTTTTCCTTAAAGCTCATCCTTCAACCATCTTCACCCATTCTTTTCCCTCTAAAATCTTTGGTTGTACAGTGTATGTTCATGCCACACCAGCTCCAAACTGGACGCCCGAGCACTTAAGTGCATCTTTGTTGGCTATTCTCACACAAAAAGGTTATCGTTGCTATCATCCACATACTAGGAAGTATTATGTCCGGAAAAAAAATTGAAGGAAGTCCGAACTCTTCACACTGATTTCCATCAAAATTCAAGTTTAAAGAGAAAGAAAATGGACCTTGAGTACAAATACACGATCTTCCAATAGAAAGGAGAGAAGCATTGCCGACTCCATCAGATCTTGAACGGTGGGAGCGGTTGAACAAAACGTGAACGCTCAAGACAATTCAATTTTTATAGGGAACAAATAGTGATGTTTAAGGGGGAGATTTTTTACGAGATGAACCGTTGGAAATTTGAAAGAATCAACCCATGGGCTCCGGCAATATAAATGCAAAAGAAGCTCAAAAATAAAATTAAAAACAGAATTAGATTTCAAAAATTCTTCTGAAACCTAAGGACAATTCAATTTTTATAAGGAACAATTCTGAAGTTCAGGGGAGATATTTTACGGAATGAGCCGTTGGAAATTTGAAAGAATCAAGCCATACACGCCCCGGAAAAAAAATGCAAAAGATTATCAAAGATAAAATTAAAAATAGAACTACACTTCAAAAACTAGAAATAGAATTGGGCTTCCACCAGAGAATGAGAACTGCGCTTCATAAAGCACTCATA
>JANTPZ010097163.1:0-11888 GCA_025593235.1 Vachellia pachyceras
GTTTCAGGTGGCCGTCCGACACTTCGGTGCCGTTCAGAAGAGAGACGAGGATACCTGTGTAGAGCGTGAAGGCGGCGGCGTTACGCTGTGTTCTTGGATGATATGGGAGAGAGGCGCATGCAAATATAACAGATGCTCTCAGTTTCATATTGAATGTTATCCATGGAGCCACCCTCATGCATCATCGTCCATTACCAATACCTCCCATCTCTGATCTAATATTACATTCCTTTATATTTGATCTCAGAATATATGAAGGCTTAATATGTTTACCGATACTGTGATATTTTACGGCATCATTGGTGAGCGAGGTTCAGTTATAATCATCTTTATTCGACAATCCTATTGATATATTCGGGCATACAGCAAGAGGCGAGGATACAGTTGTTTGAAGCATATATATATACAGGCGGTGTTACACTGTGTTATTGGAAATTATGGAGAAGATGTACGTGCATGCACTCGGAGGCCTGTACTAATTGTTATCCATGGAACCCGGTTACATGCAATCATATCCATTTTGTTTTATTAAAAATACAAAAATCTCTCGTGTGTGTATATATATATATATATTAGTTTACTTAATTACCAGAAAAATGCTATTTAACGACGGAAAAATCGATCGCTAAATGATTATTTTCTATCAGAAAATTTTCATTTAGTGACAACGACCCTTATTTTAGCGACGGAAAATAATCATTTATCTGTCGCTAAATGACATTTTTCTAATAATGGATAAAGATATTATAATACTTATTTTATTATTTTTAATTATGTTTGAAAATGTAAAACTTATTAATTTGTTCCTATAATCTAATTGTCCACCCTCTTATACTCTCCATGTAATTTAAAGAAATTCAAATAACTAAGCGTGTAAAATTAAAATAAAATGAAAGAGATATCAGTATATTTCAATATAACTAAGTACTCTTAATTAATCATTAATCAATATACACACCATAACTCAAATATCTGTGAAGCTCTAATTATTTTTTTAAGGGAAAAAATTGCCTACTCCATGCGCTCTGCGACAACAGTCAGAGACTCAGAGCCGCACTAAAAGCCAGGGCCCCAGCAGATCCCAAGCCCCTTTCAAATTCGTTGGTTTGTTCTTTGATTTCTTTGTCTGCGCACTGCGCTCCCCACTTCGCAGGATCAACCCCCTACCCTGCCCGTTTCCCATGGCCTCCGTCGTGGGATCACCATCCTGCTCTTCTCCTTCAAAGCTCCTTCTCAGACCTTCATTGCCCTCTCCATCACTTTCCGCCTCTACGCGCCTATTCCTCTCCAATCCCACCCCAACACCGAAAGCCCTATCCTCCAAACCATACACTGCCGGCCTGTCCTCCTCTTTCGTTATCGGTGAATCTTCAATCTCTTGTCCCCCCTTTCTCTCCTTCCGCATTCGGAGATTCCACCTCCCGCGGGCGGTCCCTGGTCGTCCGAGCAGCCAGAGGGAAATTCGAGAGAAAGAAACCACACGTTAATATAGGCACGATCGGTCATGTTGACCATGGAAAGGCTACTCTGACGGCTGCTCTTACCATGGCTTTGGCCTCTATGGGAAATAGTGCGCCCAAGAAATACGACGAAATCGATGCTGCACTGGAGGAAAGAGCCCGAGAGATCACGATCAATACTGCTACTGTGGAATACGAAACTGAGAGTAGGCAGTATGCTCATGTAGATTGTCCTGGACATGCTGATTATGTGAAGAATATGATCACCGGTGCGGCGCAAATGGATGGTGCTATTTTGGTTGTGTCTGGTGCTGATGGGCCAATGCCTCAGACCAAAGAGCACATTTTGCTGGTGAAACAAGTGGGTGTGCCTAATTTGTTAGTGTTCCTGAACAAGCAGGATCAGGTTGATGATGATGAGCTTCTCCAACTGGTGGAGTTGGAAGTTCGAGAGCTTTTGAGCATCTATGAATTCCCTGGTGATGATGTCCCTATAGTTTCAGGTTGTTGGCTTTGCAGGCACTGATGACTAACCCGAAGATTAAAGCTTTGTTTGGTTGGGGGGAAGGGGATGGAAGGGGGAGAAAAATGATCCCTTCCCCCTGGTTGGTATGAAAAATTGGAGGGGAGCCAAATTTTAGCTCCCCAATCCCTCCCCTCTCCTTATTTTGCATCCCTAAAAAATGGAGTTTTTTGGAGGGATGCAAAATATTATGCTTAATATGCCTTTAATACTCATTATCCAACTTCTCACACTTCATTTTTTCAGTCTTCATATCTATTTCATTGGATGTGAATAGAAGGAGCGATGTAGATAGAGAGCAGGTTTTTCTAGTCTTCATTTTTTCAATATTTCTTAAGAATACGTTTTACTTTATTTGGAATACTTGGAAGCAGCGATATGGGTAGAGAATGAAGGAAATAAATTATTTAAATTATTTTTTAATTATTTAAATAAATTATATAAATGAAATACCTTAATAATTGTTTTAATTAATTAAATAGAAAGAGTGATTAATTTTTATGAGTAAAAACTAATTTAAATAAATTGTATAAGTAAATAAATATAAATCAACGTATAAGGGTAAAATGGTAAATTGGTCATTAACTTCCCTCCCTTCCCCTTTTGAACCAAACAAAATAATGAAATATCATTAAAAATCATTCCTTTCCTTCCCTTCTAACTAAACCAAACAAGGTAACCTTATACCCTTCCATCCCTTTCCTTTCCCTCCTATCCATCCCCTTCCTTTCCCCTCCATCAAACCAAACAAAGCCTAAAAGAGGGGAGAATCAATGGGTGGATAAAATTTATGAATTGATGGACGTTGTCGATAGTTACATACCAATTCCTTAGCGTCAAACTGATTTACCTTTCCTTATGGCAATTGAAGATGTGTTCTCCATTACTGGTCCTGGTACTGTGGCGACAGGGCGCGTTGAGAGGGGCAAAGTTAAGGTTGGGGACTCCGTGGATATAGTGGGTCTTAGGGATACCCGGACTACAACAGTTACTGGGGTTGAAATGTTTCAGAAAACACTTGATGAAGCGCTTGCAGGTGATAATGTGTGGCTTTTGCTAAGGGGTATTCAGAAAACAGACATTCAAAGAGGAATGGTTATTGCCAAACCTGGCACCATTACACCACATTCAAAGTTCACTGCTGTTGTTTATGTTGAAAAAAGAGGAGGGAGGGAGGCATTCGCCCTTCTTTGCTGGTTACAGGCCTCAATTCTACATGAGAACTACTGATGTCACAGGGATGGTCTCTAAGATAATGAATGATAAGGATGAAGAGTCTAAGATGGTTATGCCTGGGGACCGTGTGAAGATGGTCGTGGAGCTAATTTTTCCAGTAGCTTGTGAACAAGGAATGAGATTTGCAATTAGAGAAGGTGGGAAGACTGTTGGGGCTGGTGTCATCCAATCCATCATTGAATAACTTTGTTGTGAATTTTTGGTCAGTGACATTTATTTTTTTATGGGATTTAGTTAGTGTGATTGTCTTCCTTTAATTTACTGTGTTATAGTTATTTCTGAGATAATGTAGATTGTTCAATTTTGCTGTAAAATTTTCTTGGGTATCTGGAAAGATATTTCAGGTATGCATTCTACTGTTCTGTAAAGTACAGTTAGCACCAGGCAGATTCAAATGGTCGCGGGATAATCAATAAGATGATAATACCTCATGCTCATTTTTATCTAGTTTGTGCCAACATAAATTTCAGACTAGTTTTTCCGTTTGCTATGTGTTTACAGCCATCGTGCTGGAAATTTCTATGCTGGCTACATGCTTGGGGTTGATCAGTTGATGTCCTGGTGGTGTGTCCGCGTTTCTTTGCACTCCAGAGAACATGCAGGGGGACATCTGATTAGTATATTTTCGTTGAGATACTATGTTAAATTCAGAAGAACTGTAATAAGTATGTTACGTGCAATTTTCTTTTTGCTCAAGGAGCTGTTAGCCAACCTGCAACCTGGCGTTCCATATCAGGTGGAGCTGGTTCTTAACCTTAAGTATAGGTTATGTGGTAGGCTCAAAAAACTAAAAAGTTGAGTTCATTTTCCAACTCTTCAGCATGATGGGGTAAAATGAACTACTAAAATTGCCATATGGTGGGATGGGATAGCTTCATTTTTGACATGGTGGCAAGGTGTGTAATAGTTATAGGTGGCGCTGTTTTCATTATGTTTGATGTTAAGTGATAGTGAATCTCAAGATACTTGTTAAAGAAGTTGGAATTTTAGATATGTCGTTGGACAATACATATTTTAAATGAAAAGCTTTACCTTCATCCCTTCAATGAGCAGAATATATTTCTAAGCGGAACTCTGTATACTGGCTGTGATCTTTCCTCTATATTTCAGAACGGGTAATGCTTTAGGTGCCGTGGTGGGGTTCCCAGGAGGGCAATGAATTACGTGTAGTTTAGACGAGCGTATCTTCTCCAAATATGCATGTTATGCCAAGAAAGTGAAGAACCAAAAAAGCTTTCTTGCTAAAAGAAACGTGTACGTTGAATTATGCAGTTTTCCAAGCCAATATTTCTAAAAAAACTGGTAAATTGGATAGGTTCGCGGCGAATTCCTTATCTAACATAGAAATAAGCTCCATTTATGCTTGCTATTTGCGACATGACTTCCTTTAGTGCCTGTAACATGCTTGAGTAATTGGAATTGGTGGGTCTGACAAAGAACCATTGAGGATTCGATCAGCAACCCAATGATTAGCAGCCTCAGCGTAATGGACACCATCCCAGCTTACATATCTCAAGGGTTCCTCGCAAGAAGCACCATACACGGCTTTCCCGTTTACCATTGCCTTTGTCCCGCACCATATATGAGTGTCATTCACGTGATATCCACAGCATATCTTCAGTGGATCAGCAAATCCTGAAAGAAAACACAGCAAAACAAAACATAACATTGACACCCACAGCTTTTACGTATATGTGAGTTAGCCTGATAAGAACCTAGTATAATATAATGTCAACAATGAATATACATATATTACCTTCATTTTTGGCTTTGCTGATGAGTCCATATTTAGCAGCATAGACATCCGCATAAGTAATTGAAGCTTGTGGGAGCTCTACCCTGAGCTTGATCACTCTGTTTTTAAGCTGCTTGTTGAACTCTACGGCCATCTCATTCTGATCCTTCACACACCCATACTGGTCCAGATAGCCTGCCGGTAAATTATGCTTGTAAAACAGATTCACTGGCAGACACCCAATTGGTCCTGTATTGTGTATCCAAAATGCCCTCCCTCCTTGTTGGTAAAGATGCTGCAAATAAGCTTCTCAAGCTCATACTACTTTCAAGTTTCCTGAAAACCTCAGTCATGTCAGAAAAAAATTGCTACTTACCCGCACAGCAGAGGCTAGCTGGTTGATGATATCTGGCATGGCTGCACGGAGCTGGTCGAAGCTCATCTTTCTGAAGCCAACAGAGAGGTCATTTTGACCAATATCGAATGTGTAGAGAGCCTTCGAGAACTCCTCTGGTACTGGAAGCTTGCTTCTTTCGTATGCTTTCTTAGCTAAATTTCAAGAAACAAACACTAGACATGTAATTAACGGCCAATAACAGAGTTGTGATTTTCTTCAAATTTAGTAGAAGCATATATTCGTGTGAATTGCTACTCACCTTGTTTGTAGAGCTCAATGGTGCGTGCTTTGAACTGATCAAATTGGACAATCTGGATGTCAAGCGAAAATGGGCTTATCCCATACTCAAATATGGTTTCGTTTTGCCTTCTGATGGTGGATCCTCCCGTCGCAAAATTTGCGCCGTGCCGGTAATTGGTCCCAAGTGAATTCAGATAAGCACTCAAGTATGGCAATTTCAGCTTCTCAGCTGCACAGAAAATTACTCCAGTTAAAAATCTCACTCTCGCATATAGACCAGTAAAAAGGAAAAAACAAGAAGAAAGAAAGAAATCATTTGAAAGTTTGATACCTATGAAATCTATGATGAGGCGGCCATCGCTGTCTCTTCCAGAAGGCTTATGGAAGAAGCCCTGGCCATATGGCCCTGAAATGGGCACAAATGCAGCCGATATGCCTCCAGTGTCTGAATTGGAATCTCCGAAGTTGTAAATTGCTGGGAATGCACAAAAGGGCAAGCCTTTCTGCTCTACACCACTCGCACATAGAAACCAAAGTAGCAACAATCCACCGACAAAATGTTTCCCTGACCCCATTTTCAAGCCTGTGTTAGCGTATCTCACTTTCTTGTGCTAGATTTAAGTAGTGAGCACACTTATTTGTAGAGGGGCAGAAGCACACCACTAGACCAGGACCAGAAGATAGCGATGGACTTCGCGATATTTTGTCTTGGAGCAAAAACCACGTGATTTCATTCAGTTATAGGCTCTTGTACTTTCTTGAGGTTACTCTACGTCTACTAATTTGCACTCTTCTGCGGTAAATTCAGAGCTACGCTTCCATGTCATGAACCTCTAACATTGGCCTAGAATCAAGTGGCTTATACGGGTCGTTTCTGAGGTTAATGTGGGGGGATCGAGGAGGATAAAATAGATCGAATGATAAGGGTATGGGGGTAAATGCAGCAATGTCTATGTTTGCAGAGTCTTAGACACAAGTCGGCTAGTATGGGTGTATCGACGCTCCTGTGATACGTAAGGCCCGTTTGGTTTGATGGAATTTGGAGGCATCGATATGGAAATGGAATTGATTTTCATGCCTTTGGTATGATGGAATTGACTTCCACATGGAAGCAATTCCATCAAACTCATGGATTTTTCATTTCCACGTGAAAAACTTGGATTTCTAATTCCATGTTGATAATTCATCTAAAAATTTTTCTAAAATTTTTTTAATTTGATTTAGATAGTTTTAAAAGTTAAAAAAAAGATTTTTTAATTTAGAAGAGCTTTTAGGTCTTTTCATCTAAAAATCATACCTCATTCCATGACATACCAAACATACTTTTAAACCTCATTTCCATTTCCATTTCCACATCCACATCCATATCCATGAGGCTTTACTGTTTGGCAAAAAAAAAAAAAGGATACATAACTGGTAAATACATAATTGAAGTAGACCGTCTTATGTTCTGTTGGTGTCAGCTAGAGACACAGAATGTTCAAAATTGTTGAGGGGGGAAAACATAGAGAAAGCTTTTGCGTAATCAGTGGGTGAGACTGCAGAGTCAATCTTCTAGTTCTAGGAATGTGCAACCTATATTTTAATTTCTATGATAAGATGCCAGGCCTTTCTTTCTGTTGTGAATGGAAAACTTGAGATAATCATCAGCATTTAATATTTGTTTAAAATCTTCGGGAGTTAGTAGCTGATTTATATTGTAATAAGAATATATCATTAACAGCAGAAAAATGTTGGTAATCACAATGTATCAAATATTGCTTCCAAGAAGATACAGATGCCTAGAAAATAGAAAAGAAAAGGTGTCGTTAATACACTGAAGAGACGCCCTTAATATATATATATATATATATATATATATAAAGGAACTACACATTTACACAGGTGCTGATACACACAAATTTCAAACATAGAACTTGACCACACAAGACAGGAATTAAAAAACTCAAGGGAAAAAAAGGTTTAGAAACTTGACAGAGGAGATCTTTAGTACGATATGATGCAAAACAAAAGTCAGAAATTGTTTGCGCGGCGTTTGTTTATTTGTGTAACGAAGCTTCTTGATCGACCCAAAAATAGAAAAGTTATACATTTTACAACCTGTAAACATTTCTTTATCACAATATGATACAGTAAAACACACGAAATACAACCTTTGTTGGTTAAAGATGCCGGGGATGACCCTGTTTTGCACTGTGTGTAATATATGTAATATTAATGTAATCATATGATGAGGAAGAAGGGTCAGAATCAGATGGAGCCAGGTTTATGACACGAGTGCGTGATGGCTATTGGTGGGTCTGAGAAAGAACCATTGAGAATACGATCAGCGATCCAGCGATTGGCTGCTTCAGTGTAATGAACTCCATCCCAGCTAATATAGGAGGAAGGATCTTCACAAGAACCAGCAAATATTTCAGTACCATTTACCATTCCTTTGTTTCCACACCATATATCATTCCCATTTTCATGATACCCACAACAGATCTTGGCTGGATCAACAAAACCTGCAATGTCAAGATTCAAGAGCAAGTAAAATTTGAAATGCCCCGTGGTTTCTGCAAGTTGTGTTATTGTTAGCAGTGAGAATTTATTTAGTTACCTTCCTTCTTCGCATTGGTAATTAGGTAGTACTTGGCAGAGAAGAGATCCACGTATGTCAATGAGGCGTCAAGAAGCTGTAATCTGAGACTGACCACTGTGTTCTTGAGCTTCTCATTGAATTCTTTGGCCATGTCGTTTTGGTAATTCACACAGCCGTTTCCGTCAACGTAACCAGGCTCTGGGTTGTGAGTGTTGTGTATGGTCACTGGCAAGCATCCAATTGGGCCAGTGTTGTGTATCCAGAATGTCCTTGCTCCTTCTTTGTACAGATTCTGGACATGGGTACTAAATTCTCTTCGTAAGACTTCAAATATGTTCTTTTAACCACTTTAGTTGAAAATTTGGTTTTGGTTCCAAGTTCATCCTTCAAAGGATAGTAGGTCATTCTTCTACAAAGGAATATATTGAGGTTGAAACAAACGCATAACTTACTTGTACTTGAGTGGCAAATTGGTGTACAATATCAGAGATTACAGCATGAGAATCCTCTTTGCCTACTCTGTCAATGGCAGCAGAAACATCATTTTGTCCAATATCCATGGTGTAAATTGCCTTAGGAAAGTCCTCTGGCCTCGGATATTGCCTTCTGCAGGAATGATTGCTTCCTGCAAATCATACACACAATTTTCATAAGATAATAAAGGGTGTCTCATACGTATATCAAAAAAGCCAACTAGGCTAAGTGAGAGGTTATGAGTTCAATCCTATTTATAATCTCAAGCTCTAATTCAAAAAAAAGGAAAAAAAAAATAAATCAAGAAGAAGAACCGACCAGGTTGATTGAAGAACTTGGCAGTGCGTGCCTTGAACTGGTGAAATTGTTCAGTCTGAATCTCAAGAGTAAATGGAGTGCCTCCATCAAAGAAGGTTCTATTTTGCCTCCTGATGGTTGATGAGCCTGCTGCAAAATTCGCTCCATGCCCATAGCTTGTTCCAATTGAATCAATATAAGCACTCAACAAAGGAAAGCCAAGTCGCTTTGCTGCGTTCATATACAAACAAAAGAGTGTGATTCTATTATATACTACGCTATATATCTACAACTGAGTTGTATCTGTGAAAGATCTGAATGGTTTAGAGAGATACCGATAAAATCGATGATGAGGCGACCATCAGAAGCTCGACCTGCGGGCTCATGGAAGAATGTGTCGCCGCTAGGGGAGGCCATGGGGAAGAAGGCAGCAGCCATGCAGCCTGTATCTGAATTAGAGTCACCGAAGTTGAAGATTGCTGGGAAATCACAAGATGGCAAAGAAGTAGAACCCACTTCTTCAGACTTCACACCGCTCAACACTAACCAAAACACTAAGATTCCACCAATCACATCCATTGTGTTTCTCCTCACAAGCCTAACCTATTCACCAACAGGCTTCACTATATATATATATGTGTATGTACGCACTTATTTATATATATATATGTTTGATGGTTTTGCAGAATGAGAGTGAGTATTCGGGTACCCAACACCTCACATGATGTGAGTAGAAGTACAGGAATCTATATTTGTGTATGTGCGCGCTTATATATATATATATTGTGCGCACGCGCGCGTGTTGGATGGTTTTGCAGAATGAGAGTGAGTATTCGTGTACCTAGTGAGTAGAAGTACAGGAATCTAAAATTAGAAGAACAGAGAGTGAGAGAGGTCTCAGCCTGCTTGCCTGTAAATTTCATGAGCAAGAACTAATTAAACAATGTTTATGTCCTGACAAAGATGAAACTCTCTTCGTTAACTTTTGTTGGGGTCTCTTTTTGTCTGAACATTCCTTATACAAAAAAGTTTAGGTGGGTTCGGCATCGGTCCCCCATCAAGGTCAAGGCCTGGTCCCAGGGCTCTTTGAGCACTTACAAGAGACTTACGAGATCGCCTACCAAAGGAGTTCTCACGACGGCAGAGGGAATCGAACCCACCTCCTTGTGGGAGTTGGGTCCGTTCCTTACCATCTGTGCCAAGCTCCTTTGAACATTCCTTATTAAATGCATGAGATCTCTCTCTGTTTTTTTTTCATCTCATTTTTTTATTTCTTCTATTGCAATTACATTATAGCAATTAATTTAATTTAAATAAACTAGTTTTATTTAATTAAAAATATTGACTCGTCAAATTTAAACGGTAATTCTATAACTAAATGCTAATAAAATATACTTATATTTTGATTGTTTAATATAATTTTATGTTTTCAAATTTCAATATGTTTTGTCACCATAGGGTCGCATTTAAATTTGATAGATCGACATTTTTATTAAATAAAGCTAACCGCAAGTTAAATTTAAGAGATTGAAATTACACTTTAAAATTAATGGAATGAACTAAAATTTAATGTAAACTTAAAAGGTGAAAAGTATATTTTAGCTTTAAAAAAGGTTAATTTATGTGTAGAGTGTCAACAACCTTGGTTGACAGCATCTAGCACAAAATTAACGTTATGCTGACCAGATTTTGACAATGGTGTTTTTCTAAAATACAAGATTATGTTCATGATAATATCATATTAGGGTAGACCATAAACGCTAAACTGAACTGATGAATATACTAATTGTCCACATGTGAATACCTTAACCAGTGGCATTTTCGACCATGTGCCCGTTTGGGAATGTGATAGAGAAGTACTTTTACGCAAGTTGAGGTAAATATATGGAGGAGATTATCTCGTTTTACGGAAAAAATACCGTTGAACATACGTTTAGTTTTAGAAAATGTTATTCCGAACAAGTCACATGGGAGTACAAAAAACAAATGAGGGTCCTTCATGTGTCGGAGGGTTTCTTCTTTGTTAAAGTTTTTCAGTTAATTTGTGCACCGTGTGAGATTGAAACTTTATTAGGTGATTTAGAAACTTTATTAGGTGAAGATAGTGACCCAAATTTTAAAGGGAGAATTACCATCAAGTCCCAAGGAAGAGGTTTATTTACAAAATGGTCCCAAACAATCTCATATTTGCTCTCAGGTCCCAGGGGACCTTTTTGTCAGAGATTGATGATGTGAAAAGTCAGGAATGCCCATGTGTAATACGTTAGAGCGGAGAGCGAAATTATGTTCCTAAATCATTTGAAAAGCTTCGTTTCGCTCGTTGTAGTTGCTCCGCTCGCCTGAAGGAGTTGCCGTCACTTTGCTCGCCAGTCGCCGTAGGTTTGCTCCCTTCTCTCCGTCGCTTTGCTCCCTTGTCTCCGTCGCTGTTGTGGAGTGAAGCTGCCAGCTTGGATTTGGTCGATCGATGTGAGCGCCTGTAGCCGTCGCTGTGTAAAATCGCGAACCCGCCTCTCGTGATTCAAGTCGTCGCCCCATCTCACCTTGAGACGTTGCTGTGGTCGCCGTGAAGCCGTGCGTTAGGTGCCCGAGTAGATGTGTTTTACGAATCCTAAATATCATAATGCTTATGCATTTGCTAGGTTTGCATCTTGCTAGATTTCCGTTGCATAATAGTAATGCCTTCGTATATGATTCACCTGTTGTCCATTTCATTCAATGTGCTAATTTCCCCTGCTTCACCTATTGGTTCAACTGCTAAGTATATACTGGGTGCGTATTTGATGCATATTTCATGGTTTCCACTTTGTAACTTGAGTTTTTGTCTAACTTGTCCTGATGGCTGGTAAGTTTTGAGGAAAGTCAAAGCACTTAAAAGCATTTTGCAATTGAAAGTGCACGCTGAGTTGATGTCTGGGAAGTTGTGATGTCTGGTAATTGAAAGC
>JANTPZ010097167.1:0-10069 GCA_025593235.1 Vachellia pachyceras
TTATTGAAGCATGAAGCTAGTTTTATGATGACTTTTTGGATGATGTTTTGAATATGTATTATTATGATATTTTAGTTTCAAGTTTATATGTTGTTATGCAACTAAACCTCTACTAAGTGATATTCATTAAGAGGTGAAAGCATGCTCTAAACATGAGATAATGCAAGTTTAATTATGAGTAAAGAAAGGAAATGAACAAGCATGCCTAAAGAAAGAAAGTAGTAAAGTTGTGAAGTGTAAAAGTAGTTGTAAAGTTACTCAAGGCCCTAACTTTAGGCTGATGGGAAATAGAGCAAATAAACTCCAAATGGGATGAAATTTTACAGAAACATAGTTCATATTGCAATATTTAAAACAAAGCAAAGAACACTGCATTTGGAGTTTTGTACAGAAAGTTATTAAGTTCCAAAGTTTGAAGAAAATCACTGAAAATCATGGGAAAATATAAAAATGACCAAATGAACAGTACTTTTTCACGAATTAAACTGTATCATTTGGGCAAGTAAATGACTTAATGAATATTTTTCCCTTATAAAGGAACTTACAGGCTTCAAATAAAAATTGGAAGCACTCAATTTCAATTTTTCTAGAATTAGTTATGAATTTTCAAAGTTGGTCCAAAATGCAGTGAATAGTAACTTTGAAAAACTTGAAAGCTTTAAAATTGAAACTTTTGGACTTTCTAATCACTTTGAGGCTTCCTATTGATTCTAAATCAATATATAATGAAGCTAAAGGTTAAGTTAAGGAGTGTCACAGTAAATGGGTGTAATGATGTGTAATAATAGAGGGGTTTGGCAGAAAATGAGTATATGTGACGAGTTGTAATGTTTTTGGGAGCAGTTACAACGATTCGAGTTGAGAGGATTTGAGAGTGCTTGAGAGTTAGGGTTTGAGTATTGATGAGAAATAGAGCATAAGTAACCAGAAACTGCCAGTGCTCGAGCATTGATACTGAGGGCTCGAGTGTTAGTGCTCAGTGCTCGAGGGCTAAGTGTCAGTGCTCGAGTGCTGAGACTTGAAGATGAACAGACAGAGCAATTCTCAAGTATTAGAAACTCATGCTTGAGTATTGCACTCCAGTGCTCGAGCATTGATTTTCAGTGCTCGAGCATCAGGGTCTTGTTACACAAGATGCTCAACAGGGTCCAATACTCGAGTACTGATAATATGGTGCTTGAGTATTGTACTCCATTGCTCGAGTACTGTCTTTCAGTGCTTGAGCATTGTGAATTTTGAGTCTAGAAAACTTACTTTGCTCGAGCATTGAAATTGAATGCTCAAGTATTACCTGTGCTTCCACCTATTGCTCGAGCACTTACTTCCAGTATTGTGCCAGATGCCTTATTTTGCTTGAATGCTCGAGTATTCTTCAATTTGTGCTCGAGTATTCCATCTTTTTCTTAAAAAATTTGAATTGCTGCTCGAGTATTCATGCTTTTAGTGCTGCAAGTGTTCATTCAAAGCATCTGCAAAACTATGATAAAACACTTCGAAGCCTAAGTTAGTAATTGTTATTCATCAAAACAACTTTAAAACGATATAAAACAATTTATACTCACAATTCATTGGGATTTACCATTCCCAATTCTCTTCTAATGTTCAAAAATTGTTCTCTGGCCAATAGATTTGTGAAAATATCAGCCACTTGGGGATGAGTTGGAATGAATTCAACCTTGATGTCCTTCTTTTGCACATGGTCCCTGATGAAATGATGTCTAATGTCAATGTGCTTGGTTCTTGAGTGATGTACTGGATTCTTGGTTAGGTTGATAGTGCTGGTATTGTCACAGTATATTGGAATCTCTTTGAACACCATTCCTATATCCTGGAGTTGCTACTTCATCCATAAGACTTGAGCACAACAGCTTGCATAAGCAATGTATTCAGCTTCTGTTGATGATAATGACACATTTGATTGCTTTTTGTTGAACCAGGAGACCAAAGCACCTCCAAGAAATTGACATTAACCACTTGTCTTTTCCTATCAGTTTTGTATCCAGCATGGTCTGAATCTGAGTATGCAATCAATTGATCACTTGCTCCTTTTGGATACCAGATTCCAAGATCAATGGTTCCAGCAAGATATCTAAAGCTCCTCTTTACATTTTCAGCATGTGATTCCTTTAAAGCTGATTGATATCTTGCACACATTCCAATACTAAATTGGATATCAGTCCTGCTTGCTGTGAGGTAAAAGAGGGATCCAATCATTCCTATGTATCTTTTTAATATTGTAATCCTTTCCATTGACCTATGCATCAAGGAGTGATGTTGAACTCATAGGAGTGTCAGTACTTTTGCATTGATCCATTCCAAACTTCTTCAGCAGCTCTCTGAGATATTTGGCCTGATTTATGAAGATGCCATTCTTTCTTTGCTTGATTTGAAGTCCAAGAAAGAAATTCAACTCTCCCATCATGGACATCTCAAATTCTGCCTGCATCATCTTAGCAAACTCTTGGTAAAGATCATTGTTAGTGGCACCAAAGATAATGTCATCAACATAAATCTGTACAACTAACACATTTGATTTTGAATGTTTAATAAATAGAGTTGTATATACTTTTCCGCTAACAAAATCTTTGTTGATTAAGAAACAACTTAATCTTTCATATCAAGCTCTAGGAGCTTGCTTCAAACCATAAAGAGCTTTCTTTAATTTATAAACATGATTTGGTTTGGAAATATCTTCAAAGCCTGGAGGTTGTTCAACATAAACTTCCTCCATGATAAAACCATTTAAGAAAGCACTTTTGACATCCATTTGAAATAATTTGAAATCCATTAAACAAGCAAAGGCAAGTAATACACAAATTGTAATCTAGCCACGGGAGCATAAGTTTCATCATAATCAATACCTTCTTCTTGTTTATAACCTTTTGCAAACAATCTTGCTTTATTCCTGACAACAATTCCGGATTCATCAAGTTTGTTCCTAAACACCCATTTTGAACCAATGAGAGGATGATCATTAGGTCTGGGAACTAAGTCCCAAACTTGATTTCTTTCAAATTGATTTAGTTCTTCTTCCATAGCTATTATCTAATCATTGTCAGTCATAGCTTCCTCAATATTCTTAGGCTCTATTTGTGAAATGAAAGTTGAAAATTGAGCCTCATTGATAAATCTTTTTCTGGTTTGTACACCTTCATTCACCTCTCCAATCACTTGGTTGATGGGGTGATGCCGGATGTACTTCCGAGCTATTAGTTGAGGAGATTGAGGATGTTCATCTGATTGTTCAGTTTCAAATTCTTGAGATAGTTGACAATCGGTTGAACTATCCTTATTTTGATTTTCAAAACCTTTTGAAATAATAATTTCTTCATCAACATTAGATTTTGTAGAAGGATTAGTTTCAACAAACACTACATGCACAGATTCCTCTACCACACATGTTCTTTTGTTAAACACCCTATAATCTTTACTCCTATTTGAGTAACCATGAAATAGACCTTCATCTGTCTTAGGATCAAACTTACCAAGATTATCCTTACCATTATTATGAATGAATCATTTACTGCCAAATACATGAAGGTGTGATAGATTTGGTTTTCTTCCCTTAAACAGCTCATATGGTGTCTTTCCAAGTGATGGCCTTATGTATGCTCTATTTAAGATATAGCAAGCTGTGCTTAGAGCATCTGCCAAGAAAACTTGTGACACCTGCTTTTCTGTCATCATTGCCCGTGCCATGTCAGCAAGCAGTCTGTTCTTCCTCTCCACCACTGCATTTTGCTGAGGAGGTCTTAGTGCTGAGAAATTGTGGTCAATTCCTTCACTTTCACAGTATGCTGCAAAGTCGCCATTTTCAAATTCTCCTCCATGATCTGTTCTAATGGAAACAATAGACATACCTTTCTCATTTTGGACCTTTTTGGCAAAAATAGTGAATAATTCAAATGTTTCATTCTTAGATGCTAAAAATATGGTCCATGTGAATCTGGAAAATTCATCAATTTCCTCCTAACATCAAATCCATATGAAGTAGTTCAAGGGGCCTTTTAGATGAAAGCTCAGTTTTTGATTTGAAAGATGATTTGGTTTGCTTTCCCAACTGACAAGCATCACACACCAAGTCATTTTTGAATTTGAGTTTTAGAAGCCCTTGAACTAGTTCATTTCTGATTAATTTGTCAAGTTGATGCATGTTTACATGAGCCAATCCTATACCACTTCTATCATTCGTAACTTTCTGATTTTTCAAAATTACTTGAAGCATCTCACTGCCTTGAGTAAATTTCTGAAGAGTTTTTGATAACTTCTCATTTTCATTTTTCAAATCATTGCATTTTGAGCAAGAATTTATGGCAACATGTTTTTCAGCTGGTTTTTCAAGTTCTTTGACTTTTTTTCTCAAAAAAGACAATTCTTTAGCAAACTTAAGTAATTCAATATGCATTTTATCATATTCCTAACGTAATTCATCATAGTTGGGTTCAACAATTACCTCTTCGGTGTCAGTTTCTTCTTCCTGAGCCACAAGACAAAGATTGGCTTCTTCCTCTGCTTCACTCTCTTCATCTGAGCTGTCACCCCAGATGCCTGAGATATAAGCCTTCTTCTTCTTGAAGAATTTTGGCTTTTTCTTTTCTTTCTCTTTGTTCTGAGTTGCTAGCTGTGGGCAATCAGCTCTAACATAGCCAGGCTTGTTGCATTCATAACATATGATTCTGCTTGATGTTCCTTTTTGTGGCTTGCGAAAGTTTTGATCCTTTCTGTACATACGTTTAAACTTTCTGACGACCATTGCTAGTTCTTCATCCTCCACATCATCTTCATCATCTTCTGATTCAGGTTCCTTTTCTTTCTCCTTTGTGATTTTAAGAGCCAACCCCTTTTTCTTTTTCTCATCAATGTTTGATAACTCCTTCTTGAACTTTTGAATGCTCTCATACTCAGCAAGGCTTCTAAAGAGGGCTGCAACTGAAGTCATTGATTTACAACAGGATTCTTCTATGGCTGTGACCTTGGCTTCCCATTTGTTGGCAAAACATTTAAAATTTTTCTTACTTGAGAGCATTGATCATATGTTTTGCCAAGGGCTACCAACTTGTTGATGAGATGTGTGTGATGCATTTGGAATTCAGCAATGGTTTCCTCATCTCTCATCATAAGTAAATCATACTCAGTGGTCAGCATGTTGACTCTGCTTTCTTTTATAGCCTCTGTGCCTTCATAAGCTATTTCTAGTGCTTCCACATATGTTTAGCAGAAGGCAAGGTGCAGACTTTGAAGAAGTCATCTTGATTTAATGATGCTTGTAGCATTAAAACAACCTTTCTATTCAGCAACATCTTATTTTCTTCATCAAAATCTGCTTTAGTTTTAGGAACCAGCTGGTCTTTGTCCTTTTTCATTGGAACAATGTTTCCTGTTTCAAAAACATCCCATAGATCAAAGTCAGTAGCCAAAATAAAGTTTTGAAATTTGATTTTCCAGAAATTGAATTTCTGGCTGTTGAAAGCTGGAGGTCTGGTGATTGATGCTCTATCAGCTATAATGTGTTTGCCAAATCCTGCCATGGATCTCCCTTGAAACTGTTAAGTTCTTTACAAAAGAAACCTGCTCTGATACCAAATGTTAGAATAGGATTTGACCAAGAGGGGAGTGAATTGGTCAAATTAAAAAATTTTAACACTTTAAAATCATAAAACCAAAAGATAAAGTCACTGAGAGTGAAGAGAGATGATGGATACAGAGATTTATCCTGGTTCGATCTTCTTGACCTATGTACAGTCCTCAAAGCACCTATAAGATTTCCAAATCCACTATAAGCAATGAATTGAGGCTTCACAAGCCTGTAAAATCTGGGAATCCACTCCCCCTTTCACTTCTTAATAAAACAGAGTCGCACACTCTCTGTTACTAAAACAGAATCAATACTAGCCTATGAATGGTATGACGATACTTTACAGCGATGTTCTTGATGGCTCTACAATCAATGCACATCCTTCAAGTTCCATCTTTCTTTGGCACAAGTACTGAAACTGCACAAGGGCTCAAACTTTCTCTAACATATCCCTTTTCCATGAGCTCTTCCACTTACCTTTGTAGCTCCTTTGTTTCCTCAGGATTGCTTCTATATGCTGGCCTATTAGGAATTGTTTCTCCTGGTACGAAATTGATTTGATGCTCAATTCCTCTAATAGGTGGAAAGCCAGGTGGAATTTCTTCAAGGAATACATCATCAAAGTGTTGCAACAAAGAAACCAGAACACTAGGAAAAGACGGGTGAACTTCATTAGTGTTCAAAAATGATTCCTTATAAACAATGAGAAGCAATTGTGCTTACTTCACTTTCTTCTTTTCTTTTCTCTCTTTCTCTTTGAATGTGATACATCTGGAGTTGGGATAGGAGCTGTGCTAATGCAAGAAGGGAAGCCAATTGCTTATTTTAGTGAAAAGCTAAATGGAGCAGCCTTGAAATACCCAACCTATGACAAAGAGCTCTATGCACTTAAACAAGCATTGGAGAATTGGCAACACTACTTTGGCCAAGACAGTTTGTGATTTACACTGATCATCAATCCTTGAGCATATTAAAGGATAAAGCAAGCTGGACAAGAGACATGGAAGGTGGCTGGAATTTATTGAGACATTCCCATATGTCTTCAAATATAAGAAAGGTAAAGAAAATGTGGTTGTTGATGCATTGTTAAGAAGAAATACTCTTAGTACTAGATTGCTTGGCTTTAATTATATCAAGGAGTTGTATGAAAATGATGCTGATTTTTCTGAACCTTTTCTTGCTTGTGAAAAGAAAGCGTTTGATAAATTTTATAGAGTTGAGGGGTACTTGTTTAAGGAAAATAAGTTATGTGTGCCTCAATGTTCATTGCGTGAATTGCTAGAGAGAAGCACATGGGGGAGGATTAATGGATCACTTCGGTGTGAAAAATACTTTAGATGTTTTGCATGAGCATTTTCGTTGGCCTAAAAATGAGACGTGGTGTGGAAAGAATATGTTCTAAATGTATAATATGTAAAAAGGCGAAATCTAGACTTTTGCCACATGGTTTGTATACCCCTTTACCTGTGCCTAGTGAACCTTGGGTTGATATCTCTATGGATTTTGTTTTGGGTTTACCTAGGTCAAAAAGACAAATGGATTCCATATTGTGGTTGTTGATAGATTTCAAAAGTGACACATTTCATTGCATGACATAAAACTGATGATGCCACATATATTGTTGATTTGTTCTTTAAAGAAATTGTGAGACTCCATGGTGTTCCTAAAAGTATTGTTTCTGATAGGGATACAAAATTCTTGAGTCATTTTTGGAGGGTCCTGTGGGGTAAGCTTGGTACTAAATTGTTGTTCTCTACTTCTTGTCATCCACAAAATTATGGACAAACTGAAGTTGTTAATAGAACTCTGTCTTAATTACTTAGAATTGTGATTCAAAAGAACTTGAAAAATTGGGATGATTGTTTGCCATTTGTTGAATTTGCATATAATAGGAGTGTACATTCATCTATAGATTATTCTCCATTTGAAATTGTGTATGGTTTTAACCCATTAACCCCTTTGGATTTATTGCCATTGCTTATTGATAAGCAGGCAAGTCTTGATGGGAAAAAGAAAGCTGAATTGGTGTAGCAACTTCATGAGCATGTGATACAGCAAATTGAAAAGAAAAATGAGCAATATGTATTCAAGGCCAACAAAGGAAGAAGGTGTGTCCTTTTTGAACCTGGAGATTGCGTGTGGGTGCATATGAGAAAAGAAAGATTTCCAGCTCATACAAAATCAAAATTGGCTCCTAGAGGAGATGGTTCATTTCAAGTGCTTGAAAGAATAAATGATAATGCTTATAAGATTGATTTTCCTGGTGAGTATAATGTTAGTGCTACTTTTAATGCGGCCGATTTATCTCCATTTGATGTAGGTGATGATTTGAGAATGAATCCTTTTTTGAGGATAGAGGAAGTAATGCGGATCAGCAAGCTGACTCTTTGAATTCAAGTCATCCATTGCAAATTCCAAGTGGTCCAATCATAAGGGCAAGATCCAAAAAGATTAAAGAAGCATTATATGGGCTAGTGCAGGAGACATGAACAAAGCAAATGGCAATTGTATCAGATCTTGATGGAAAAGCTAAAAACGTCACTAATCTCCTTTGGGTTGACAATGGAGCTGTGGATCAAGTTTTAGGCTTAGTGACATGAAACTAAAGAGCAATGGCCAAGTACTTCATATGGGAGGACTCACTTCAGTAAGCACATTTTGGGCTTTAAATGATGATCATATTTTATGGCTTTTATTTGCACGAAAATTATTTACTAGTTGGCAAATTTGACTTTTGAGTTTCCTTTGTTAAGCGTGTCCTTATTTGCAATTAATGTAAATAGGTAGCTTTTGAGTTTCCTATTTTAAGAGTTTCCTTATTTGAAATTACTGCAAATTAGGTAACTTTCTAGTTTCATTTTCTTAAGAGTTTCCTTCTTTGTATTCATTGCAAATTAGGTAACAGTTGACTTTCCTTTTTTTCTTGAGAGTGTCCATCTTTTTAATTAGACTTTAATATTTGCAATTAATGCAAATTAGGTCAGATTTGTGAGTTTCATCTAAATAATTGTAACGCCTCTTTTGATGGTAGGTTTATATTTTGAATGAAAGTTTGCATTTTTATGCACTTTGAGAGGATTCTCTCTAAGGTTCTTTTCAGAACTAACAGACTTATCAAGGCTTGATCAACCTTGTGACGTCTTCCAACACTTAGGGTCATTGTTCTTCCTTGTTCAAGGGTTCAAGTGGATTATTAACCTCTGTTTAGCTTTCTTGGGGTGCGTATATTTTAGATTGGCTGTGGGTTCTTGGGATTTTCTCTAGCGGGTTCACACCATATATGGACTACCTAATTTTAGTTTGGAGCTCTAAATTGTGATGTTGATCAACATGGAACCATTTCTAAATTGAAGATTTTATAATGTACTGAAGAGATAGGAACTATAAGAAATTATCATAACACAAATAATTAATGTTGAAATTATTATTAGGAAATGTATCTATATTTAATGTTTAACAGTGCATTGAATTCTTATAGAATAATAATTGTGCCAAACAAGAAATGAAAACAAATTATATTATTGGAAGTAAACACTGTGATTTTTTACTTTTCTTATGAGGAAAAGAAATTGAAAAGGCATTTGGCAAGAGAGGGATGGAGAAGAAGTTTTTTGTGTCCCAATCATAAAATTAGCTCAAATTTTTTTTGTTGAATATCATTTTATTTTTTCGTTTTATTAGTTACTTTGACAACAATTAATGAAGCATTTACAGGAGGTTATATACGTAAATTACTACTACTGTTGCTTCAAAAATATTTTTAGTTATGATATAAATTTAATATATTCAAATAAATTTACGATGATCGGGAAATCTTTTACTTTTCTTAAGCAGAAAAATGTTCCCCCAAAATTGAGAGGGATATATTCGGACAAAAAACAAACCTTCCGTGGGGTTTTCCAGAGAAAACTCATTTGTTGGTATCTATACTTTTCTTTAATTTTCAATTTGGTACCTTTGTGTTTTTCCTAATTAAATGATTTAATTATACTCTTTTAACATCATTAGCTCTTCTATAGGGTCTAATTGTGCTAATAGAACAAAGTTACAAGAGTTAATGATATTAAAAGAATTAATAAATTAATTAAGAGAAAAAACACACAGGTACTGAATTAAAAATTAAAGAAAAGTATAGATACCAACACATAGTTGTGAAGAATATATGTTTTAAAATGAAAGGTATATATAATTCATACAAAAAATAAATTATTGTTAGAAAAAATATAATAATGAATAATGAAATAAAATGGTAAATGAAAGGAGAAATAACTTGTATAAACTAACAATCATGTAGGGAAATATCACATCACATATAAAACATTGATTAAATATAAAGAAAAATAAATAAATAAATAAATAGCAAATAATTGATAAGTGTATAAATAAATAACTAATACATAGTCCAAAAAATAAATAAATATATGCAAAATTTGCTAGAGTAAATATAATAAGAAATTGTAGGATTAAAAGTGAATCGCAAGTATATAAATAAAT
>JANTPZ010097168.1:0-10146 GCA_025593235.1 Vachellia pachyceras
ACTGGGACAGGCAAAGTCCAACGCAAGTTGTCACAGAGATTTGTGGGTTTGTGACAATCCTTTCTGGGACTTTTCTTCTTCACAAAACTAAGGACATGGCCGATGGTATACTTTGCCAACTTCAAAACCTTACCTTTCAAGAAAGTAGAATACGTCTCTTGTTATCATTTTCACTGGCAATACACAGTGTTTACTGATTTATCACATGTGCAGGTTCTCATACATCTTTACCTGTTAGACATGCCAGGCATCCTGAAGATGCTCCCCTGATTGAAGGCATTGCCCTTCCTCTCAGACGGCAGAGTTCTTCGAGATCAACGTGATATGTACTCTTAAGCATTTTACAATTCTCTCTTGTTAAATCCGGGGGTGAACTTTGCCACGGTGTTTGTCAAGTATTTTTGCCCCCTCCACTGTCAGTTCTTTTTTTTTTTTCCGAGTACAGATGGAGGTGGAAGATTCAGACTCTCCTGTCAAGTTCTTTTGGCATCCTGATGATCATGTTTCCGGATGCCGCTGCTTTTTACACTCCATACAGAAAGGGAAGGGCCAATGTAATGTCTCTGTAATTGATCTCATTTAGAGCAACTCAGTTATAAATCAAAGCTAGTTTTGGTTCCAATTTTTGAAGTGCGCAATGTAGAATTGATATTATTGTACTTGTTTGGAAAAGCTTATTTACTTCCCATAAGTATGTTTAACAGTGTTTTTCTGCAAAATAAGATAATATCCTTTATATATTTACCTCAATTTATGTAAAAATACTTCTCTACCACGTTTCCAAACGGACACATTATCAGTTTCAACGAATAGCAATCAAGCCAACCTTCAATTGGCCCTCTCAACCTGTTCACTTGCAGATAGGGACAAGGGCGGCTTAACAGTGTATAGTTGGGACTGTATAGTAATAGATTGAAAAAAAATAAATGTGAAAATATTTTATAAAATGTAAAATATATTTTTATGTTTTTTTAATAATATAAATAATCGTGATAAAAGTAAAATTTACACTACATTTATTGAACGTTTAAGTGATACCAAAGAAACCGCCTAACTTCCAATGAACTTTCAAATTCATGCGGGATTTTTGAAGTACTTCATTGTCAATGTTTTAAAAAAGTATTTATATTTATCATTTTTAAATTAATTTTTGTAACTTATAAATTAATATAAAACCTAACTATATACATAAATGAATGCTTTTAAATTGGGTATTTAACTTCATTAATCTTTTTAATAAAAGTCAACCGACATTATATTAAAGATCGGATACTTATAGTAGCTGTTGAGCCAGCACTCGTAATTGATCAGGAAACTAGAACATGTTTGGACCCGACAAAAAAAATTAAAAAAATGATCATCGCAAAAAGGCTATTATGTTTTAGATCTTTTCTTGTCATACGTTATTATTTCATTGAAAATTTCATAAACTGTAACGTTATTGGGTCCGTTTGGATAGTCCGTTGGGAAAACGGACAAAGATTCCGAAGTAGTGTATGTGAGAGGAATTTTGTCTCGGTAAGCGCATCTGTTGGCAAAACGGGTAAACCAAACGCACTCATTGTGATAACAATTAGATTTATAATCTAATTCTTTTCTCAAAGTATTAATTTCATCAAGAGTTTGGTTGTGGATCTAAATGGTTAAACCAAAAAACCACTATGATATATAAATTAAAATTCACATCATTTCCTTCCCGCAGAAGGAAAAAAAAGTGAAATCTATAATGGGCTTATTTGATTAGTCCGTAAGGAGAATGAACACATATTCTGAGGTAAATATGTCAGAGAAATTTTATCTCAGTAAATATATGAATAGTTTTTGGATGCTCAAACGAGCTATTCAAATAAGCTTAATTTGACGGTGGCAAAAGGTCGAATGTTTGTATGCGGATTGTCAGCCGACGCGCTTCAATAATATCCACTCACACCAAATCCTCACTTGGTACGTTTATGATTGGTACCCATTAGAAGCGCGTGGGACTTTATCTATGTATGAGTGGTCCCCACACGTAGGTTGTCAGCTCAGCTGACGGAGGGAGGGATTCATCTTTCAACTTACATGCAATATGATCAAAAATGCATTTCCAAACAAGCACTTCCACGTTTGACAATGGATCTTCCCATCTTGATGATTAATCGTGTTTTTTTTGCATTACTTTTGAAACGTTACATGTATTTTTACACCTTCCGAAACTTTATAGGGTCATACACTCATCGAGTAAAATTTAATTGCTAGAATTGCACTTTAACCCATAAAAAATTATACACAGGTCTATATGCAATGACATGATTAAAAATGAGGTAAAACCATACTGATATGATGAAAAAATTTATTAAGGCCCGGTCAAGATGATATTCAACTACAAGGACATTACAAAATAAAATAAATTATAAGGATTTAATTAGAATAAAGTGAAAATATAGTGACGAGCAAGTGTTAATCTAGTTGGTGAGGAATTGCACACAAATAATTTGTAGCTATCTTTGTAAGCATCCCCTAAACTTTATATCTATATTGGGTTCATTTGAGAACACGATAGAAAATTACTTTTACGTAAATAGAGATAAATATATAAATAAAATTATTTCATTTTATAAAAAAACTGTTAAATGTATATTTAACTTTTGAAAATGTTGTTACCGAGTATTATGGCCAGCTCTTGTACATCAAATTTCCTTTTCTGTTTTCACCAAGATGTCATATCTGAGGTGACATCTTTTTTAATTGAAGGGAAAACACTAAAGAATCACGGTGACGTCATGGTGATGAGAATCATGATGCTTATAGCTGCGGTGAGTTCTGAAATGTTCTCAAGTACAGTTTCAATAATCCAAACTTGAAATTTTCAATTAATACTTTTAAAATGAAAAATCGTTAAAAATTTATATTAAAGAGATTATTTTTATTTTAAACTGTGTACTTATTAAAATGATTTTAAAAAAATTAATTTGAATGGTTAAAGTTAAAAATAAAAATAAAATTAACCCTTCCGTTTCCCTCTGTTAAAAAAGTAAAACCTGAGGCTTTTATTTAAATGACATTAAAATCCATTTACCCGTTTCCCTCTGTTAACATTTTTGGAAAAATTTTATGATTTTATGTTTCATAATGTCTAATAAATTACTCCTGTCATTCTTAATTATTGTTATCATTATTATGTCAAATTATTTATTTTGGATTTTAAAAAAAGTAAAATTTCTTGTAAAGTTTGGGCTTGTCTTTGTTAATTAATAATACTATTCAACTAAAAGGCACATTTATAATAAACTAAAAGATACTTTAAAATGGAGGATTTGCTTGCTGAACAAAACTATTATATCATCATATCATAAAATACTTTAAAATAATGTGCAAATAAAACCTAACCTCTTGCTTTTTGGTTGTCTTTTGCTGTTCAATCATGCAATTTTTTTATTTTTTATCTGTTGGGCTTTATTATTTCAGCATATCCAGAATTTTAAAATGCAGGAGAGATTTTAATCTATGTATAAAGAGATATTTGTGTATTTCATTTTAACATGATGGATCAAGGTTTAACATTTCGTTGAGAGAGTCATTTATATTTAGTACTTAACGATATCTCAAATACGATTATTTTCTGTAGGAGAATATTTTTGCTTAGTAATTAGAAAAATATTAAATCTCATTAACACCACCTTATAATCTAATAACTTTTCAATTTTATTTTTATTTAAAATACGTGTTATCACATAAGAACAAAATGTATGAATGCAATAATAAATGAAAGATATATACATTTTTATGAAAATTTTAGTAAAATTACTAACAATAGCATAAAAAGCTTATTTCTCTCCCTTATAAATATTATAAATAATAGAGGAGTAATTTATAGGATAAAAATGTCATAATTAATAGTGGGAGGTGAAATTAGATAAAAGGGAATAAAATAGAGGGCACAGAAATGTAGGAGGTTGAAAGAGAAGAATATGCTGAAAAAGGAAAATGCAAGAAAGTTATGAAAATTTGCAGAAAAAAGAAAAATGAAAGGTATGAAATTGACTGTTCAAGTCAAAACCAACCGTCCTTTTCCTTCCTCACAAAGTCATCTTTCTTTAAAATTTTGCCTTTTTCTTATTACACCTTTTAAAAAATGTGAAATTTTTATTTTCTTTTTCTAAATTTTGGCCTACTTGCACGTTTCAATGAACGTGGTAAGTATATAAACAATATGAATATTAAATATAAAATTTATAATGAAATGAACTACTATGATTTATTTTTTATATTTTACACGGCCTTTTTTTTATTGTTGCTTGCCGTTTATTTGATTCTCTATTTAATTATGAAATATGCATACTGAAAATTAAATTATATACTTGATAAATTTACATTACAAAGTGTTTTTAAAGCCCTAGTAAAATTGATGGCAAAGCTGGCAATTATCTTGCTAGTTGTAGACATCTACAAAAGCATCAATACTGACATAAAAAATATATATATTTGATCACTAAGCTAATTAATATTCAATTTTTTATCAATTTTACTAGCAAGTTTTAAATAAAGGAATTAATGAATAAAATGTTTCAAATATTAAAAAATTATTATCAGGTCCCAGCATTAGTTAGTCTAGTTGTTATTAACAACCTCACCAACCGTCAATAACAATTATATTAGCTACTTGAGATTTTATGGTAATTTTATCACTATTTGAAACATTTTGTTCATTAATTCTTTTTGTTAAGATCTGATTGTAAATTTTTCATTTTTTTGGGTGAGAGCTTATTAAAAATATCAATTAATAGCATAAAATAGAAAAGTTATTAATAAATTTGAGGAGAGATTCATGAAATAAAACCATTTTAAGCATATTCCAATGAGAAAGAAGCAGAATGTTAATTAGAGGAGACATGCTCTGTTAAATCACGCATATTATTTATACCTACTTATTCATGCTATTAAATGGATAAGGGTTTGGTTGTCAACCATAAAAAAAATTAATTAATTAAATATCAGCAACTATTTTCTCATTAAATCAAATCTAAATATTTCAACAGCTTATCGATTCAATCCCACCCTGAATTTTCTTAGTAAAATGTATGTCCCTATTTTATCTGTCATAACATAAATAAATTATTAGTCATCCACATTTTCACTTCCTTGTTTTTCCAAACAGGTACATCTGTCATTATAAAATTAACAAAATTAAAAAACACAATCAATTTATGTGGTGGTGAAAAAAATAAAGAGGAACTACCAACAAGTTGTTAATTAGGGTGGTCAAATGACTTTACTTGGTAAAGATGATACAAGTTCAAATTCTAAGAAACGCACTTGTTAGGAGATACCAAAACATTTGCACTATAAACTTTAAAATAGATTAGTCTCAAATTTAAAATGACCAGTGAATATTATTGAAGTTACAAAAAAAAGAGGGAATTGGTCAAAAGGACCCAGTTAAAAATTTTAATGGTAATATGAACCTAAATTAAAGCATTTGTAACTTGTGTGTATATAAAATTTGTAGTATTGATAATTTAACTCTTTTCACCAATAAATTTTTTAATGTTGGATTTCCCCCAATTTTCCCAAAAATTAAAATTCTACACTAATTTAATGATGACAATTATTATGTTCAAAATAATGAAGAGATAAAATGGAGATGTTTTAAGGGCTAAAAATAGAAGTAATTAATTTTAATCAGACAGACAGAAAGGGAAGCAAAGAAGGTGGTCCTGGTGGGAACCAGAATTAGAATGCTGCTGACATGGTTGCTGTGAGTTATCTTCAAAGATAGAAACTATAAAGTGAAGGGTCATAAACAGTATATACGCATCAGATTCCTTTATATTTAAATCTTAATTTTTCTTCTTAATTTAAGGCTCAAGAACAGCTCACATATGGAAAGAGAGAAGTTTGAATTGTTTTTGCTTATCATCAATCAAAATAAATGAAACATTTACTGTCACAGAAGGGGAAGATAGAGACCTATGAGTATATGAAGTGGAGAGGTTTCGAAATTTTGCCTTCAATTATTTTTTTAATGTTCAATTCCCAATATATGATCTTACACCAAACAAAACAGAAGAAGAAGAAGAAGAAGAAGAAGAAGAAGAAGAAGAAGAAGAAGAAACAAACTAGTAAATGACAAATAGCAAGACAAATTTCCTCCTATACAAGCTCTCTCTGCTAGCTAACTGTCAGTCCCTTTGGACCAGATCAAGCTAATAGAATCACATTACAAAGTCCTCCAAATCAAGCTCAAGAAATCAACTTACTCAAAGGAAGTAAAATCAATAAACAAAGAGGAGGAGGAGGAGAAAGACATCACTACCACACAACTAAGAAACTCAGTTCTGAGAGGACCAACATCCATGGAATATTTTTCAAGCACTCATCATCACAAATTCAACTTCCAAATAATCTGCAAGAAACAAACCCAACAAACTCCCTACTTCCTGCTTCACAAATTGAAAAAAAAAAAAACATGAAAGGGGGAGAACCAGCTGTTATTATATACAGAGATTATGATAATTAAGCAAACTGACCAATTGTTGTTTTGTCCCTGTAAGTCATTGAGAACTATTGGGACCTTCTTCTCCACTATCTGTTGCTTGCCGCCGCTGCTGATGGTGGTGGTGGTGTTGGTGCTCCAATGGATGATTTTCCTCAGAATTTATATTCAAACTAGCTCTGGAATAGGCATTCAGAGCAGCCAACATGCCCAGATTAGATTCAGACATACCCAATCCGAGATGCTGAGATGGTTGCTGCTGCTGTTGATGGTGTTGATGAGGCATTATCATGGAACCCAGTTGTAGAGAACCCCCTCTCCCTCCACCTCCTTGAAATTCAAGGCCCCCCGGAAGATTGAACCTAGGCATGAATTGCAGAGGCGCTTGTACGGTATTGTTTCCAGAACCAGCTTGTGCAGTCGGAAACTGCCACATTTGGGTCTCCGACGAGGAACCTGAGCTGGACCCTCCCGCGTTCACAGGTAACATCCAGATTGTGCTGCCTGCGCCAGTCGCCGGAGCAGGTGCCACCGCCCACATGGTAGCGGCAGCGGGTAGTATGTTGGTAGGACGAAGAAGGCCCGAAGATCCAGCCGCCTCATGTTGCTTCGGGATTTGTTGTAAATTGGTTTTGAATGCCTTGGGCGAGCTCCCTCCACTCTCGTTTTGTGATTGGTTATCTTCTTTGAAGAGATCTTCTCTGAAACGTTTTCTCAAATAGTTATCGGGTGCGTCCCCGCCGCCTCCGCCTACCGGCATCGCTTCCGCAATCTGGTTGGCGGATAGTAGATGAGGTTGATTCTGCTGCTGCTGGTGATGGTGAGGGTGAAACCCTAAGAAAGCAGTGTGTTGGAAAGCTTCTTCGTAAGGATGCTGATGACCATGAGCAGAAAGAGCCAACGCGCCGTGAAAAGTATGCGGAGCAGACTTCGAAGGCGGGGCCGAGATCGTCGACCCACTGCTCCGAAGCGAAACGTTGAGTGTCGAGAAATTCGCCGGAATAGTCCCGTTTCCGGTAGCAGCGACGATTGCCGGCTCCGCCTGCTGCAGCAGCCACTCAATTGTCTCCCCATCAGATTTATGCCCCAGTTCCCTGGTCAACTGAAAAACCCTAGCCGCACAAGTCGCCGGCATTCGAATTCTTCGTCCACGTCCATCCACCTTGGTATGCCTATCCTTAGTGGACCTCTTAGGCGGGTTCGCCCCCGCAGTAACAGCCGTAGAAATCGACAATTGCTGCTGAATTTGAGTCTTCTTCACAGCATCCCCTACCCCTCCAGTCCTAACTGGCGGATGGGCGTCAGATCTGGTGGCGATAGCCAAGGAAGCGTCAATGAGGTGGGAAGAAGCAGAAGAAGGCAAGGCAGCAGTAGCAGAAACAGAAGAAGAATTATTGGATAAGGAAACAGAAGAAGGAGAAGACGACGTCGTCGTCGTCGTCGTCGTCGACGTTGAGGAAGAAAGTCCAGCCTGGATGGAGATGGAGCCCATGAATGATGATGAAGATGAAGACGAAGAGGAAGAAGGGGAAGGCCTGCCATCGAAGGTTGGGACCACAATCTGAGACGAAGTCGTCGAAGAGACCTGCTGCTGCTTCTTCTGGTGGTGGTGGCGGTGATGATGAGTGGACGAGTTGGTTTGCAAATCTGATAGTTCCATCTAGGTGGGGAAGGAGGTGGGGAAGGAGGGAGGCCAAAAAAATGGAGGGATCAATAATAATAATAATAATAAATATTAACAAAAATGACAAATTTTTGGAGTTACTTTCTGTTGGGCGAGAACTTCAACGATGATGATGATGATGCAACCAGTTCATGGTGTGTATAAAAAAACACTGGCTTGAAGTTTCTGTGTGGGGTTGAGAGATTGACCAGTGTCTGAAAGAAAGAGAGAGAGAGAGATAGAGAGAGAGTGGTGGGGGACCTTTGAGGAAGAAGGAGGAGGAGGAAGCAGGAGGCCACTCGTGGGGTCTCGTAAATATATGAACGAACTCTCTCTGCTTCGCCTTCTTGCTCTCATGCTATCCTCCTCCCTCTTCTTCCAAGTCGATGTTTTTATTTGGATTTTTTTGGCTTTTTTTTTTTACTTTCTGTTACAAAAATCTGTTCCTCATCATTATTTTATAATATTTGTTAATTTTTTTATTAAAAGGGAATTCCCCATTAAATCCGATGATATGTTATTTTATAATATTTCTAACGTGTTGGAAGAAGGAATTTACGGAATTTTAAATAGTTTTACAGATTTTAAGATAACTTTTATGAATTGCGAGATTTTTTTACGGATTTTAATATAGTTTTGTCTCGGCTTACGTGCACCGTTGAGGAAATGAAGATCAACTCTATTTATAATGGCCTTGTTTGGCAATAAAGTGTTTATTCCCATAAGCACATTCAACAGTATTTTTCCATAAAATGAGATAACCTCCTCCACATATTTGCCTCGACTTATGTGAATAAGCCTATAAGTACTTCTCCACCGCTTTACCAAACGGATCTTGAATTCACTAAATCATGTATATCTTTTAATAAAAATTTAAATATTGATTTATGATATTACAAGAGATCAACTCTATATATCAGACTCAGCCTTATACCTGCTGTTCGTGAAGTGACTTTACAAAATTCTTGGCTGATTGTAAATTTGTTAAAAGGGTAGGAGAATTTAATAACTTTATTTATGTTATACTACATCCACTCTTTAAAATATATATTTAAAATATATATAGGCCACAGTTGATTTAGTTTTGGAGAGATTAAGCAACTTAAACAAATCATTTTAAATTATATGTATTTTGAAATAATTATATGTATCATTAGATTATGTAGTTTAATAAAAATGATAATATATTAATTTATTTAGATTTCTAATCTCACTTAAAAAAATTAAATAGAACTTATATCAAAGATCATATGTAATACGTATTTATGGGATAAATAATATGAAATAGTGGGAATGTTTATTCATATTTTTTATTTTAAATTATAAATTACGTACCATGCCCCAATCATTGTTTATAATCTTATAGGATCATTCACAATTCACATCAGCCCTTGTGTTTATCTCGTGTGGCTTTACTGTTTCCATTATTTCCAAGCTGCAATAAGCTTGTTTGAATAGTTCGTTTAGATATTCAAAAGCTATTCTTGCGTTTACCGAGATAAAATTCCTTTCACATATTTACTTCGGAATCTGTGTCCGTTCTTCCAACGGATTAACCAAACAAGCCCAATGTCTCCTACTTGATATTATTTTTGGTACCCAATCTATATCCAAATAAAAAAAAGTTCAGTTTAATATGTTAAATTCTTTAATGAATTGAATAATATATTTTTTAGACTAATTTAGGCTAAGAATTGAATGTTAAAAAAGGTAATGCGACTAATAGCATACGAAGATTTGAGGCTTGACTTGGTTATCAAGGAGTTAAGAGAATTAAAGGTGAAAGCTATTTTTTTTAATATGGGGTTTGGTTGAGATGATGTTGGGAAAGTACATTGACGTAAGTTGAGATAAAACTTCCCTTGTATAGTTATATCGTGAAGTATAATTTAAATGGAAAAGTGGCTTTATGCTCGTTTGAATAAATGATAAAACTACTTTTCTAATGTGATTTACAGTCTACGAAATGAGTATATAAGATGAGTTTTATGTCGGCTTACATGAAAAT
>JANTPZ010097172.1:0-36620 GCA_025593235.1 Vachellia pachyceras
GAGAGAGAGAGAGAGAGAGACCATGATCAGTTAATGAGGAAGATGACGTCGTTGATTTCTTCACAGAGAGGGAGCGAGAGAGAGAGAGAGAGAGAGAGAGGGGATTAGGTTGGATTCAAAGATGGATGGATATAGAGGTATATATAGCCAAAAACTTGTTTAAGACATTTGATGTGTGGGTTATGATAGGCTTTAAGAAGGATACAGATACCTAATATTTCATTATAGCATTTAATGAAGGATTTTAGATAAAATGTGTCTATATATATATATATATCTCATACTTATCCATCTTTCAAAAGTATATATGGGTAAATATTTTGTAATTAATGTTTGTTGATTAAAACTGCCGGAATAATTTAAAATCTAAATAAAATATTACCCCTTGCAGCTTGCATAGAAACAAGATCGATGCGAATTTTTGACATTTTTTAAAGTCTTTCTTTTTTTCACAGGCCAAAAAAATCAACTTTTTTTTTTTACTTTTTCTTTCTTTCTTTTTTTTACTTCTCAAATAACTCACGAATTAACTCTATTTGCACCAAGTATGTTAAATTTATTTGTTCCAAAAAAATATTAAATTCATTTAAATTTAATCTTTAAGAATTAATGAATTTATAAATCAATATAAAAAAAGTCAAATCGTAGAATTTTTAATATTTGTTCAGTCAGCGAGTTTATCGTTTAAAAAATGTCTTAATATATTTTGAAAAATACAAGTGCTTTACAACAATCAAATTTGCCGTCCATAAAAAAATACTAAATATTATTAAAAATTGATCAATACCTCCACTACTGTTATACGCTTGCTAAACTATTGTTTAAAGAAAAATCTTATTTAAATTTTCATTATGTTCTTCAAAAAGATACAGGAAATTTTTATATAAGAAAATCTGGATATTATAATTATGTTTAATCATAAAAAATCTATACCTATATTTACATACAAAAATTTTAAGCCCCATGTATATCTTTGTTTTGGGAGCAGACAAAAGTAAAAAAAAATAACATTAGTGGGGAAATTAAACTAAAAGGTCCATTTAATTTATTGGCAACGAAATGATTAATAGTATTGATATTAAGTAATTATTATTAAATATATATTTAGTAATAGTACGTAACCAACAACTAATTATATCACAACCTACTAAATATCTAAAATTTTCCATTAACAAATAGATCACACCAAGATCCGAATCCACAAACAGATCAGTCAAAGGATTTCATTTTCTTGATCTTTATCTATCTTGTCCACTTATTTTTGCCAAAACATTTCAAAAATTAATATTTTATCTAAAAATATCTTTTATTCAATTCTCAATATTCATCTTTACAAAAAAAAACAAAGATCTTCTATATGATTTCCGCGCAAAATCTACGACGGCTGCCTGCAGCTTCATCAGGATAATTTCTTCCAGACAAAATTAGGTTCAAATTAAATATATATTCCTAACTTCAAGGCGTCGGCTGTTAAAAAAATAAATAATTCAAATCAGAATTTAATAATTTGATTTCAAAGATACAATAATATCTCCGTTACATAACAGAATAGGAATTAGAAAATAAATAATATAGCTAGTGGACTTGTTTTGTGAAAGTCGAATGCACATTCAACAATATTTTTTTTATAAAACGAGATAATATCTTTCACATATTTACATCGAATTACATAAAAGCACTTATCTACCGCTTTCCCAAACGGGTACAGTAACACTGTGCTGCAAGGATAATATATTAAAGAATAACAATAATGGTAGGATTCAAAATAAAACAAAGGTTTGTGCAAGCACGAGTGAAATTTATTAACTGGAGATTTTTTGCCAACATAAATTAGATGGAGATTAATCAGAATTGTGTTTAAAAAATTAATTTAATAATAATTAGATCCCAACAGTTGCTAATATAAAAATTTCAGACCATCAATATTAAATTTATTTATATTTATAATAATAATTTATAAAATATAAAATCCAGACCATCAATATCTTTTAATTTAAGGGTAGAGATATAAGAAGAAAAGGAAAAATATGGTTACAACTTACAAGAGGAATTTACGTAAAATTACTTTATTTTGTTTTTTATTCTACACGTCAAACGACTTCCGTTACAACAAAAATTGTTAAAGAAACTTTCCTTTGTTTCTTTATCTTGTCTTAATTTGTATTACATCCTAACGTCTCTGACCATCCAATTATTATTTTTTTAAGGTAAAGTTATTTAATTTTTGCTTATAGAGAGATATACATATCGTCTACCAGATCCTCACATGAGCAACAGAATTGGAACTCTAGATGTAATCTAGCTTTTTACCAACTGGATTAGCTTTTAATGGCTCAATCTCTTAACTTTTTTCTTTTGCATCCTTTTCTTTTTCAATTTTCAAAACATCACAAATCTTTCTCCTCCCAAATAAAAAAAATCCCAATTATATTCGAGAGAACCATTTGAAACCAGCAATAAACTTTGAAATCCATGCAGTTAAAAAGTACAGAGGCGACGAAATAAGAACCCAGAAAAGACAGAGAAGCTTCATTATAAATTGCCATCACGTTATGCTTTGCGTATATTTATTTAAATAATCAAAATCAGTGCAGAGTTGTACAGAGTAATAATGGCATATATGATGCAGAGACTCACATCTTGAAATGCCCAAAACGCAATCAGCCGAAGAAGAGGATGAAATCTTATGTGTTAGAATCAAATTGGTAGCATTCACAGCAAGCAGGCTTTGAATCCCTTTTCCAATTCCTCAGCATTCAAGTTCTTTCCAATGAATACGATTTTGTTAACTCTAGGTTCCTCTGCCCCCCACAACCGATCAGGTGAACCTTGAAATATGTCATGTACTCCCTGCCACAAAAACCAGAAAAAAGGACAGATTCAGCAAAACCATCATAGTACATGACTCCACTCCTAAATACAAGAGCTAGTTAGGGGGTTCACTTTGATTTTAAATATAAGACATCAATCTTTCCATGAATGGATAGCTCTAAATTCTAATGCAATGGTGACTAAAGAAAAATAGGAAGTTAAACTCTGAAAGTCTCTTCATGAGAAGGGAACTAGAAGTACCTGAAAGACAAATCTCTCGTCCATTCCTTGAACAGATAGAAGGCCCTTCATCCTATAAATGTCTTCACTTCGTTCCAGCAACAATGTGCCAAGCCACATGTTAGCCTGAAAAGGTAAAGTCATCTTATTCGTATTAATTGCCAATCATTCAATATGCAGATAAAAATCTAGAAAACAAGGCATGCCATAAGCACAAGAGAGTGATACTAGTACAAACCTTCTAAAGCTCTAAACTTCCCTCACAAACGATGCTCACCAATGTAACACCAGGATCATGGCTGTGATCATGAGAATGGTGCCCATGATGGTGTTCTGCACAAACATAAAAAAGGATGGCTCTTTTTTACTTCATAACACAACTACACAGTAAAGAAAATATTTTATAAACTGCCTCTTATAACTCGCCAAATGTTGAATAGAGAAGTAACTGTAAATTACCAGTACCCGATACTAGCAAATATACCAAATTATGATTTACATTTACAGAATCAACTCAAGTATGAGGATGGGATGCATTGTACTCCTTAAGTAAGACTAATATTACATGTGGCACTCAGGAAAGGCAGCTAAACAAGAATGGCATGTCAGGTTACGAGTATTGACACAGATTTTAAAATAAAAGATACCATGTTCATGGTCATGGTCGTGACTATGGTGGTGGTCATGGTCGTGGCTATGGTGGTGGTCTTCCCTTGAGCCTTCAGCATCGACCACACTCTCAATCCTGGAAATCAAAAAGTATAAGTATAGGGGTAAGCTTCCCCGTATATTTGCTTATAAATTCTCCAATAAAATGACTTGTATTGATAAAAAAAATCATGTGATGTTGACATGTGAAACTATACATGCATCCATAAAGTCATAAGATTGCCTTGCTTTTATATTGAAAAAGCAATAGCAAAGATATAAAAACATACTAAATAGAGATATCCAAAAATCCACTAGAATTTGGAATTACATGGCATTGAAGCAAGACAATGCAGAGGCATGGATGCTTAATAGCATCTTCAGCATTCAGAACAAGAATTAATACCAAAAATTTCACAAGACATGAATCCATAAACAGCAGAAAAATAAATGAAGATGCAACCATCAAAGGTAAACTACAAAAGAAGAATGGTTTTAGTATGAAGAGACAAAGTTGGACATGATTAAAAAAATGGAAGTGTAAAACAGAAGTCTTGTGACACTCAAAAAATGTAAGTGGACATGATAAATAAAATGGAAGTGTAAATGCAGGCAGAAGTCTTATGAAAAAAAGATGAATACCTTTAAGGAAATTGAAAGCGAGCCTAAAATTCCCACAATCTTATAGATAATGCCAACCCAGAAATTGAAAAATGAATAAAGGGGTTACCTCTCCAAATCAAAGCCCCCAATGCCAAGGACATAATCCAAGTCAACTTTCCCAAACTCTGTACGCTTTAAATAGCCATGCCATTTATTTTCTGATACCATTGACAAAATATTAACATCCACAATGCGTTCAAAATGATGAACCAAAAGCAAATTCAAGATTCAAAACGGTTAGATATAATCTGAAGAGAAAGACACCAACCCTTATCGGCTGGACCAAAGAAGCAATATCTGATTCACCCACAAGATCAGTCTGGTGCAATGCAGAGAATTACAGGAATATTAGCCTTTTTTATCTCAGGCTTAAAGAAAATGTTGCCTTCCAAACAACAATAGCACATTCCAAAAGTACGTAGTCTATACAAAACACACCATGAACAAAAAAAAAGTTCCCTTAATTGACAAATCAATAGTTGTCAACAAGCTAAGGTGTCAGGATCTATAAATAAAACAAGAAACAGACATATAAATCAAAAGTGAAGATTTTTTAAGTTAAAAATCGACAGTGAATAACATGTTAAGGTTGGAAAAATCCAATATGACAAAACAGTAATTTATACAACATGACGATTTTTTTAAAAATAACTCTAAGTTGCAACATACGGATAGATCAGGGGAACCCACGCAAAAAAGAAAAAAAGAAGTATCATTTAGCTTGTGTGTGTAATTGACTAGAAGTTGATAGGTCATTCTTGTAAGACTTCATTGTTTTGAGATTTAACGGATTTATAAAACTTAATCCACTCCATAATAAAAGATTATATGATACCTTATTTACAATTATACGATCAGCATAAGCAATCTGTTCCACTGCCTCATTTACAACACCTTTAGGTTTAACCTCGTCAAGATGAAAACCAGCATGCTTAGCATCAACCAGAGTAACAACACCATCCAACTTCACGTCATTAAAAACCTGATCCTCTGCATAAAATGTTTGAATTATTGGTGCTGGATTTGCCAAACCTGTGGACATACAAATAAATCATTTTAAGAACAATAGTAATGAAGAGGTCCAACACCACTATATTGATTAGAGAATTAGTATACGTGAATAAACTCTACATAAAACTCTGATGATTGGTAAGGCAATAATCAATTAAATAAAATGTAAAAATTCTAATGGCACAAACAAACGCACCTTAGGCCCATACGCTTTTTGTTTTTACCTGCAGTTTCTATAACGATATGATCAAACTTCCCTTTCTTCTTACTGACTAATTCTGCGATCATTCTCACAAGATCACCCCTTACAGTGCAGCAAAGGCAGCCGTTGTTTAGCATTACAATATCCTCAGCCCCAGTAGTTTTTGCAGCCACTAATGAACCGTCTATGTCAACTTCGCCAAACTACATGCAGAAACCAACATATGAAAACAAAATTATATCCATTTTCTTAGTGCGAGCACATGCATGCATTCACGTTATAAATGAAGAGTAAGGAACATTCTACCACACACCTCATTCTCAATAACTGCAATTCGCTTCCCATGCTCCGCAGTCAAAATATGGTTCAGTAATGTTGTCTGCTCATTTTCACATGAAATCATATCAACATCAGTTCAAATACTGTAGTGCAAAAGACTGAAACGCAAAAAATTGAAATATTTCTCCCAGAAAGCCATTATCAACGAATACAAAAAAAAATGTTATTTTTTTTCTTTTAAAAGCCATTCAATCTTAGACCAGTAAAGAACTCCAAATATATATTTTAGACTATTAAAGACCAGAAAGTGAATCCATTCAATTCACCAAACTAGTAACGACATATGTCATTCATTTCTTTCTCTTTTCTCTTCTGCCTTTGCTCGAGCGAATTTCCCCAATACATTTAAATCGCAAGAAAAACTCTCGGTTGTAAAGCCGGTAAAATTTAAAATAAGTAAATAGAATCAAACGAAGAATTGAATCGGCTTCACCATAAAAAAAATAACCCCCGGGGTGGGGGGCCCGAAGAAAGAAGGCATGATAATCTAGAAAAAATTACTGGGACGAAGGTGGCAAACCTTTCCAGAACCCAAAAATCCAGTAATGATAGTAGCTGGGATGCGATTATCGGGGGGAATCAAGGTGGTAGCATCGGAACTCTCACTCTGGGGCGTGGTCGTGGAGGTTGCAGCAACAGTGAACCTGCGAACACATCTCCAGGGCTTGGCAACACTAAGGGGAGAGTAGGAGAGAACTTGAGCATGGGTTCTGTTGGAAGTGAAGAACAGAGGACAGAGGGAGGTTCGGATTTGGGTGAAGCGATTGGGATACGGATTTCGGTTCGAAAAGCTAAGCCAGTGAAGGAAGCCGCAAGGTCAGCTGTGATGGAAGCCATGGATAATGCAGAGAAATGCAGGAAAATGAAATTTTTGGATTATGGGCAAGAAGACGACGAGGTTTAAAGATATTTTTAGAAGGGCAAGAATTGGGGTTTTTCTTAAAGCTTTTTCAAGCAGCTTGTTTGAATAGTCCATTGGAAGAACGGAGATAGATTTTAAGGTAAATATGTGAGATGAATTTTATCTCGGTAAATACAGAAATGACTTTTGGGGAGGTAAATGCAAGCCTCATGTATCAGATGGGACAGCCATCTATACTAGGGTTGGGAAGCCCGCCAGCCATCTTCCCTGTTGGCGGGCTGGGTTCCCCAGCCCGAGCCCGCCAACCCGTCAAAAATATTTTTTTTATAAAAAATAATTTTTTTCTATTTTTTACTCAACTTTTTTATAAGATTTCATATTTTCATGATTTTCTTTCCAAACTTATCAATAAGTGTTCACTAATTTCCTAAAAATAAAATTTAATATTACCTTTTTCCTTTGTAAAAAATATTGGGATTGAAAAAAAGCAAAAAAATACATATAAAATAATTTTTTTAAATAAAAAATAAAAAAGAGCGGGTTAGGCGGGCAAGCCTTGGTGAGCTGAATCAGCCCGCCAAGGCTGGCGGGCTGGCGGGTTGGCCCTGCAGGCCAAACCCGTATTTCCAACCCTAATCTATACGGTGAGAAAAAAAATCAGAAATTTTGTGGACAAGGCAAGCATGGTACTTTCTATCACAGTTTGCTTGGTTGGGAACACCGTTTTTCAAACGGTCCACGTAAGTCGAAACAAAATCATCTCAAAATCTATAAAAATTATTTCGAAATTCATTAAAACCATGTCGAAATCCATAAAACCATATTAAAATCCGTAAAATACCGCGGAATCTGTAAACTCATTTCTTCCGATCAACTTCTAAAAAAAACACAGCATCGGGAAAATGTCAACTACATTCGGAGTCCTGGACTGGAATGGTCATGCTCCCTTGAGTTTTCATGTTTTTAGTATTAAAATTAAAAATTATAATTATATAATTTTATAAATAACTATTCCGTAATTAAAAAATGTTGTTAAAAAGTTTATTTGTATTAATGATAAGAATGCAATTACTAAAGATAAAATTCAATCTTTGATTAAAATTTTGCGTCTGTGTCTGACATGATGCTGAAAACTTTTTTTCGTTTTACAAAAATTGAAATTGACTTTTATGGAGTGGCCAACATCTGTAAGAATCTTCAGATTTGGACTTTGAGGAATCTATGGGTTATTATTCTACAGTGAATTGTTAATTCATTCACTAAGCCAAAATTATCCATCACTTAATATTTTTAGCTTAAGAGAACTAATCAAGAACCATTCTTGCATTTAGATTTTGAAGGAAGTGAATTTTGTAGCTAATTAAGTTACGAGAACTATATCAAACTAGCCGTGCCTCAGTATCTCCAAACATTTTAGCTTGAAATGCTAATACCGTGTTTGGTATGGTGGAATTGGAAATAGAATTTATTTCCTATGTTTGGTATGATGAAATTGGGGGTGAAATTGGAAATGGAAATGGAATTCAAACTGGGTAGAAATGAATTCTATGATGTAATCCATAGAATTGTATTTAATTCCATGGAATTGATTTTTTGATCCCTAATTTTTTTCCATCCTCATTTCCATTTCCATCTTCATTAAATCAATTCTAGCGTACCAAATGAGCCATTAAAAGCGTTGTTTTTTTTTTCGTGAAATAAAAGCGTTGCTTTGGACACTGGCGGATGGTTGTTCTGTTTGGTTCTTTAGTCTCCTTTCTGTGTTAATTTTGGGACCTCTTGTGTTTGTTTGTAGTCCTTGCTTTGCTCTGTTTGTTTGTAGTTATTGCATTGCTCTGCGTTGGGGAAAAAGGAGTTATTCTATTAAAAAATGATAAATTATAAAAGAAATTATATTCCATTGTCATGACATAATTGCCACAATTACAGACACAACTTGGTGCTTGTTTCGGAACACCGTTTCCCCAATAATACACGTAAATCAAGACAAAACCATATCAAAATCTGTAAAAACCATCTTGAAATTCATAAAAATCATCTCGAAATCCATAAAACCATGTTGAAATCCGTAAAATACCTCAAAATTTATAAACTCCTTTCTCCCAATGAAATTCCCAAACATACATTTGATCTATGAGATAGAATGCAGAGTTCATGCCAATGTCTTCTTCTTCTTTTTTTTCTTCTTTTTTTGGGTTTTTTGCCCCCTAATACAAAATGGATGTTTCTCCTCATGAATAAATAACTCAACAGCAGAGACCCTATACCCTGACTCAAAAAACAAAAAACCCTATCCATCGTCCGTGGGTTCAACTGGCAAAAGGATTGGGTTAGTACTCTCACCTAAAGGGAGTGGGTCAATCCTGGGGAGTGCCACTTTGTTGTGGCTCCAGTCGCAGCGTTTGGGGAGGCATCACCACAGCTTAGTGAAGCTGGGTTGACCTACCTGTGTGGCCAGAACTAAAGGGTTTGCTTGACATACTCCCGTACCCACAGGGACATGCCTCAGTAGATCATGAGTTAGGTGCCCTGTCCTTGGATCGTGAGTGAACCCAACCCCTTTCCTAAAATTTGTGAATCCGAGGAAAAACAAAAAAACCTCTCCCTCAAAATCTTGCTATATACATGTAAAATTCTTGTGCATGAAAAATGCAAATTCTAATCCCTCACATGCAAAAATAAAAAATAAAAAATGCAAATCCTATGTTTCAAAACCTCTATGATCTAATAATCTCTTCTTCAAGCTCCTCCACTAAGAACTCAACTATCTGTCTAACAGTATCTTCAATATCATAACGCAGTTCTACCCAACCGTTTCCCTCTACAAGCATCTTATCTGCTGACTCCTTCTTAGCTTCCTTCTCTTGTGCCACAAGCAATTCCCACAGCTGTTCCTCCATCATGTCATGGCTTGGTTCGGCATTCAACCTTCTCGATACCGGCTTTTCCCAGGCTGGAATACACACACATGGCTGGAGAATCTCTAATAGTGCTAGATTGATACGATCAAAGAGAAGCATCCTGTCTGATCTCTTCCAAAATGGCAGCTTACCAAACTTCATTTCAAGGTTTTCAAAGATAGAAGAGCTAATAGGGCATTGCGGAGAGTGCCATGTGCACAAGTCTGTGTAGAGGTTTGTATTAGAGAGACCTGCCTCGGTTAAGACCTCGATGACGTAGGCGAACTCCCTACTTGCCTCAGCTCTAAAAAATCCTACAAAATCTTGCTTCTCTTCCAAGTCTCCTGCAGATCCGTCCCCACAATCTTCATCACTTGAAACATTGAAACCTGGTCCTTCACTGTCCATTTCTGAGGAATCGGGTTTAAAAACATGCATGACGTCTATTAAATAATCAATACAAGAATCACTCGAGTATGAGCACATGAAAATATATCATTCTAGGGACATTGATCTAGAAACTCAAAGACCCGGCCCTAAAAATTTCAAAAGAAAGCATGAAACTAGAATTTCAAATTATTCTTTTCAATATGTCAGGGACCGAATGATTTTCTTTTCAAGGTCTGTAGCGATTTAAGTAATGATTAATCATGCCTGTCATCACCAAAATTTTTTTTAAAGAAAATGCTTGTTATGTACCATATAAGTCATCACCAGCAAACTTTAAGGAGTCAGAACCAAATGAAACGTCTTCTCCAAATGGGAGCTCTAAAACTGAGATTGGGCTAGGTTCATACGCCTCCTCAAAGCGACCAATAGAATCTGACTTCGCCTCAGAGAAAACTGAATAAACAGAATCATCTTCCTGGAATTCTGATTCTTCCTGCATTTGTAAAATAATATAGCGGAGCAATATGACATCAGTAAACCATACATAAAAAGAGAATTGCATCAATGTAACAGTAATCACAAATTCATAATCCAGATCAAAATGACTGCAGAGAATTCAAGATATTATTTTAGAATTAACATAGCAAATCTTATGGTATTACATGAGAAAAATGACGACCTAGCACAACAGGAAGCAAAATATTAAATCAAAGACATTGCACCAGCTAGGATTCTTCCATGTACATTCAACGAGTAAGTTCACATCTACATTTTGAGATTTATGATTAAAGATCAGGAGTAGTCTGAAACTTGATTAGTTTCTTTCTCCAAAAAAATAATTAAAAATTGTAAAAATAAAACAAATCCACGATTAAATCTTGTTATGAACTTATAATCGTACTGTGCATTAACTATCTGTTTATGGGCTCCTTAGAGTATCGCATAATGTTCTTCATCATAATGACTCCACATTAGAAAGGGTGCAAAATACGGAGTGAAAATTATAGCTTAACATATAAGACGCAATACACATACATGATATCTTAACAATGACGACATAATAAACAAACTCACTAACGAATTATCAGAACTGAAACTATTGTTAACTTTACCACCTACATTTCTGAGTCAGGGGACTTGGAGCAAAATTTTACTCCATACAAATAATAATACCCCTGTATATCAAATGAAATGCAAAAAAGGGAACAAAACGATAATAATAAAACCACATTTGTTTTCTCTCTACCCAATTATTCCAACTATTGTAGTACAAACGTAATCCTGTTCTCTCGGTTTTGGTGGGCTACATGTGGATTGGCACCCAGCAAACTTGACAATATTAACACAGTACATTTTTATCTTTTATAATTATGTGTCTTGTCCTCTATTCATGCATCTTCTTATCTAGTTTTTGTTTTTCTATCTTTATAGGACTACAAAGAATATCCCTTGAAGAGTTTCCAACATTGACCAGATGAAACTCAATTTTTTGACACCTCCAAAACACCCCCATACTCATGTTTGCAGTTTATTGAATAATATAACTTTCAAGACTTGTACCTCTCAGGATCTGAATTCCTCAAACCAATTCTATTCAACTATTCTACAATTTGCTCAACAGAAGAGGATCCAATAGAATGTAAACCAGCCCCAAAACAGTAAATCTAATACCACATGATTTTCATGAATAATTCATGCGTGTTTACATCCAAAGATGCAAATCATCCTATTTAATTCTGATTAAAAAGATTACCTGTTGAATTGAAGCATATGAAGTGTGACAGGAAGAATCACTATCCTCCAACGAAATGCACGCTGTTGTTTCATACAGCTGAATCTTTGGACTTCCAAAGGACCTTCCAACATCAGCCACCTGACTATAAATTGATGAATTATCAGATGCAACATTATGGTTAGAAACAGTATTGTGCTCAAGCCTATTGTCCTTCGCTTCATCTTTGATTAAGCATGCCTGAGATGCTGACAATTCAGGAAGTTTAGGTTTCTGCTCTGACAAGTTATTCCCAGATAATTTTGTCTTCAGCTTATGCAGTCTAAGATAACTCTCCTCTTTACAGTTACTATTGAAACTATAAGAAAGAAGAGACTTGGATTTCTCAGTACAAGACCTATGGTTCGTATGTTTTGAACAATCTTTCACGTTGGTATTTTGCTTCTCTGACCCCTGCAGTGAAGAATTCAGGCATGCATCCTTCCTCAAACCCCAATATTTGTGAAGTATACCCTTAGTCTCAGTCCTTGGATCATCATAACTGGCAGGTTTCAGAATTTCGGAACTTCTGTAACAAATTTCACTCTTTCTGAAAAATGAACTCATATCTACAACTCTTCTTGAAGCATCTCCTTTTTTACTAGAAACTTCCTCTGAAACTTCGGTGAAAGCTGTGTGGCTCTGGTCAATAGATTCCATGCGATCGGATAATTTCTTTCTTTTTTTTATTCCAGGAAACGATCTTGAACTTTCATTACTAGAAAAGTCCTTGAGCAACCCATTACCCAAAGGATAATTTACAGAAGAAGGTAAAGAGAAGCGTTTTAAACGGCTCTCTCCCTTTCCATCATTGGGTTTCAAAACAACAATTCTTGAACGGAAAGTTCCATCCTTTGATTCAAGTTGAGATCTTGAAAACCTTAACATTTTATACAATCTAGTTTCTCCATTCACATTTCTTTGCAGGTCGCTATCAATTTCCTTAAGCGTTTGCAGATTTCCTTCTTCGGCAGTCCTCCCTTGCTTCACACTTTTTTCAATATCAAAGGCGTTGATTGGATGAATCAAGGCCTCATCTCTCTTTATTGTCTTGAACGCTCTTAAAGCTTCTCCGCATTCTTCGTTTTCATCACTGCTCATTCTCGAGGAATTATGCTGATGAGGCAAACTTTTCCTTCTGAAACCAATAGAGGCAACTTTTTGCATATATTTCTCAGAGAGCACTCTTTGTTTCTCTCTGACAAGATGCTGAGAAGGCTCTTTATCGAGACCCATAAGTTTGGCCATCACACTCGATGTTTTATTTCTCGATTCCATTTGTTATAATTAAGCTTAAGCTCAAACAATGGAACTCGAGCGCTTCTTAGAATAGAAGTGAATTAGCCTACACCAAATAACAGAGATTATTAAAAGAGAAAAGGTTCGCCAATACATCCAGTTAACTCCAACATAGTTAACTACAATCCCTTTAATCAATTAATTCAACAGAGTAAAGAAACAATCAGACCAGTAATCCCAACCTAATAAAAACATGGTCAACAGATCTCCTTGGTAACACCAAGGGGATTAACTGATTGTGGATGTTGAATCTCCGGCCTCCTAAGCTCCAACACCTTCAGCTTTTCGGGAATGAATTTTCATGTATGTTTAATCAGGGTATCAAATGACCGTAAAGAAAAGTAAGAAAAAGCAAAAGTACAGTAAGGAAGGAAAATGAAGGAAGGAAGGAAGAGAAAAAGACAAAGAAAGAAAAATATGAGATGGGAAGCATCAATAACTAGACCACATCATTTAAGCTGTTCGACTACTTGCATATTAACTACGAACAATCTTCCCCACCCGCGATATAAGGCTTCTATAGATCCCAATCGATGGAAATTAGGATTTGGGCTGCCCCAGTGGAAAATCTGAAAAACAAAAGGAACATAAAAGCATGAACACATTGTTAAACAGAAGAATAAAACTAAATCAAGAAACAGACATGAAGAAAAACTTGTGTAAAGTGATTAGTTGAAGGAAGCAAGATATGATTGTCACAAAAGGATGGTCATGAAGAAAAACTCCAGCACATTACAGCAACACCCTTAGAATTCATCACAATAAGAAGACAGAATCATTCTCATCGCACAGCAAACAATACTCGCTTTGTCATAAGCACAAGCAAAACAAAATAATTGACTTTCTAAATTAAACCCAAAAAAGAACAAGAAAAGAAAGAAGGAGATAAGAAGAGGAAAGAAAATGAAGCCTAGAAATCATAAGCCAGAAGAAACTAGGAAGGAAGGGAGAAAAAAATATAAGACCTTTCTCCGACAAGTCTCTGCAATACTATACCTTTTTTGGCTTACTCTGAGTACAAATAATCCTACATATATCTATCTCATGCATACTGCCGCCAGTAAGAATCGGTTCCTTCCCAAAGAAACCCACCAGCCTATGGAGATAATATATATATATATTATGTAAGCAGAGGATCAGATTGAAGCCAAGAATGAAAAAGACACAGCCGACGTGGCGGCCAGGCCAATTGGGGAGAAAATTACAGGGAAACTTTGAGGTCAAAATGTGGGATTTCTGAGCAAATGTGAAGGAAGATGCAAGGATTTTGAATGATTGTATTGTTTCAGGAGGATGAATTAGAAAGGAGGAGGAGACGTGAATGAAGAAGGAAATGATTGAGAAAAATTAATACTCCATTATGACGATGAAGTGGGGGCGCTTTTAATTAATTGATTAATTCTTAATTTGTTTTGTTGTGACGTCGTGGATCTACGCGCCAACGGTGATTGTTCTGTTTCAAAGCGTGTTTGGCGCCAGAACGATGTATATTCGATTACCTGTTTGGAATATGTTATCATAGGCTTGTTTGTTTAGCCTTTTTTGCCAACCAAAATTTATTTCTACGTTTACTGAGATAAAATTCCTCTCACATATTTACCTCAGAATCTGTGTTCGTTCTCCCAACGGACTATCTAAGCAAGCCCCATGCATGTTTAGGAATATTGTTTTCTCAACTGGCATATAAATTCGTAAAAAGTATTTTGAGATTCGTAAAAAGTATTTTGAAATCGATAAAAGTATCCTAGATAAAAACATTTTGAAATTTGTAAAAATTTGTAAAAAATATTTTGAAATCTGTAAAATCATCTCAGAATCCGTAAAGTCCTTTACAAATGAATTCTTTAAACGCACGTTGCCACACTCACCATTACTTTGTCCACTCCAAGAATGTACGCAAAAAAAAAAACCTTTGATTCTCAAACTTCTAAAATATTACTTTTATTCTGTGTTCTCTTTCTTAAAAATTAAAAAGACATGCCAAAGTCATAAAAAGCATTGAATCTAAAATATATTTTTTTTGCCAACTGAATCTAAAATAAATAGACATATATATTATGTTAAATTTATTTTAGATCTGTGCATAAAACCTCTTGGCTTGGCTACATAAACCTGTTGTGATATTGTGTTAAATGTTACAAGTGGATGGAACATGAATGTATAAACCACACACAATTAATGTAACCTTTATTGAGTGAGACTGAATCCGCTTGAACTGAGTTTTAATCATAGCTCTGTTTGTTTTACCCGTTTTGCCAACGGGTGCGTTTACCGAGACACTTTTCCTCTCACATAAACTACCTCGGAATCTGTGTCCGTTTTCCCAACGGACTATCCAAACGGAGCCATGCTAAATTCTGAACAGCCATGCTCTCATCGTTTGATTTCATATTATTTTCAGTGCACTGTCTTAATCATTTGATTTGATGGCAGAGAAAAATGGACATGGAATTGAGTTTGAAGACAATCATATGTTTAAAATCCACTAACATTAAGTAAGATCCAATTTCATCCCACTGGACAATGCAACAGTGTAAGACGGTAGAGTGTGTAGGATGATAATGGGTTATTTGAAACAATATTTCCAAAAGTCAAATGCACTCTCAACAATATTTTTCTGTAAAACGAGAATCTCCTTCAAATATTTATTTCGACTTGCATAAAAGTACTTTTCTACCTCATTCTCAAACTGATATACTGTTGTAGGTTCAACAATGAATATCTCTAAGTTTTATTCATTTTATAATTTAATCTTTAAAATTTTTTATATAATTTATTTTCTAAACGTTGTTTGGGGATAAGTGTTGGCATGCGGGCTAACCCTAATGGGTTGTATATGAGTAGCTCAGTCTCTGTCAACCCACAAAATATATATTTTTTTAAAAATTTCTTTTTCCTTTATTACCTAATTTTTTTATAAAATTGCATAATTATATAGTCATCTTTTTAATCATATTAATAAATTTTTAATAATTTTTTAAAAATCAAAATTAATACTACATTTTTCTTCATAAAAAAATATTATGATAAAAAAGGAAAAAGTTATAATATATATTTTTTTAAAATTAAAAACGGGTTAGTGGGGCGGGTTGGAATCAACTACCCCTAACAGGCTGACACCTGCCTACCCGAACCTGTTACTCAGAAACGGGCCCAACCCGTTTTAACATCTGTCTATCTAGGGTGGGGTGAAGTGGGCGGTGGAAGCAAGCGTATCGGCAAAACGCAGAGCAATGAATAATTTTTAAAAAAATATTTTGTTGTCTGAACTCTCCGATAGCTTATTATTTTAATTTCTTAAAATTATTATAATTTTCTTGAAATAAAGGCCAGATATTGGGAGGCGTCACATAAAGTATTCAACTCTGAAGCAATTGGGTCAACGACGCTGCCTTTTCTTTTCACTTTCACTTTCACTTTCCCTTTCGTGGGAGAGATACAGGGAGAAATAGCAACAATAATATAAAATAGGCAAATTCTAATTCATGATTTTAAAAAATGGTCTAATTACTTTCATTTCACGACATCGAACCACTCAAATGAACGTTTTTTACGGTCCGTATCGTTCGGTGGTCTTTATTTTTTATTTTTTGATACAATTCGGTGGTCTTTATAATGTTACTCTCCATGTCAAAATCTATCAAGGGGCCCAACTCAGGTAAGGATAATATTGAAAAATTGAAATTAAATTTAAAGCCACTAATAATTAATCGATGATGGAAAAAAATGCCATATTCTTTTCACTCTGAGGCCATTTTTTTAAGTAGTTTTTTTTTAATTTTTCGTTAAGGTATATTTTTATCGGAGACAATCTTATTTAAATAATTGATGTGTTCATCAGCTCCCTATTTAGACTCCGCTTGAATGGGAAGAAAAGTTAGTGCTATGCATGTTTCCTTTGTACCTTCTAGTTTGATAAGTGAAACCACAGAAAATGGCATTGTTGAGAACAGAAATTAAAACATTGATTTATCATATAATTTTGCTCTACTTTTTTATAATTTTTTTGGGATAAAAGGTAGTTTTTCTGTACTTTTTTCTTAGAGCTCCGCAGAACTTCTCTTATTCAGTGATGGGTTGTACTGGCCCAGTTTTTAGCGGGTTGAAAATTCTCAATCCAACTCCGGTGGGTCAATGGGTTGAATGGAGCAGCCCACTTTCTCAACGTTTTTGGCTGATTACTCGTAATGGGCATGGATATAACGGAAATGATTAATTATTTACAACGTGATGAGTTAAAATTTGAATCCCTATTAAAAAAAAACTGTCAACTTTTAGTATCTAACAACACCTCAAAAAAGAAAAAGGCTCAATTAGAAAGATGCATGTGCTTACCAAAAAAGTGATACCCACTAATGAATTTTATATCAACTTATTCCAAAATGATTTACATTAATAGAAAATAATTAAAGTTAATTCAAACTAAATTCCTTATTCAAACACATTACCCGTTATAAAAACATGTAGCCCTCCAATAATTTCATCTTCATAATTGAGTTTTGAAATATATAACTGAGTTATGAGTTTTTCTCAAGCGGGTCTGTAGGTACGTGAGGAAGAAAATCAAGTTATTTTGTGATTCTACCAAAGGTGGGAAGAAATGTTAATCGATAAGGCTACCATTAGTGAAGTTCATAATGGACCCGTTTGAAAACACGGTAGAGAAGTACTTTTACGCAAGTCAAGGTAAACATATGGAGAATATTATTTCATTTTACAGATGAACGTACGTTTGACTTTTATAAACATTGTTGTAAACAAGCCCGTAGTTATAACATTGCAAGTGATGTTACTCTCCAAGCTTTTATCCTCTCATTTCAATTAAAAAAAAAAAGTTCTGATCTTTATAATAGAATAGCTCAGTTAAGCCGAGAGCTAGAACATATTTCTGGATTTATTGGATTTTTACAAAAGTCAAAAGTGTTTCTTTATTTTTTTAATTTATAAATTGATGATTTTCATTTCATTTTCCATTCGAAAAGCCCCACAAAAACTGGCTCATTCATCTTTTCATATGCCCTAAACGTTCCTGCCATTCCCGCGCGACCACTGGCCACCTCTCGTCGGGCCCAACCTTCCATCGGCCATCGGTAAGACCCGCTTCTTCTTCTTCTTCTGAAATTGTTGTTTAAGCTTTATTGATGTTCGAAGAATAAGATTTACGAGATAACCGCAAACTAGGGAGATTGACGAGAGAAACAGAACTGAGACAGGTAGACTTCGAAAGATTCGACATTTTAGTTTGCAAGCCTGGAAGGAGAAATTCCTATTAGAATCGTAAATGGGGCTGTTGGGTCAAGCAAAGGATTCTCTGCTCAAAGTTCCTGTAAATATATCTTTTGGTGTCCTATCACGCTAATGTGTCCTGGAGCTACCTTATGGGAAAGGCAGAGGACAATCGATTTCCTTAGACCTCTTTTTTCTAAATCTTTTGAGGTTCCATATTTCCTGGTGGCGAAGAATGCTCTGACTGGTTTGAGTTGTGATCAGACGAGGACCGTTTGCATTCGATATCTCTGTAGTTGACAGAATTCGTTATGGGGATGTGAACAACTGGGAACTCCTTTTTCTGCTCTATTTTGCTTATCTGTTCACTTTTCATCTAATTAGATACCAAAATTTAGTTACAAATGGTTACTGATGGTTAGATATAAACTTCAGATTCGGTTTCTCCTCATAGGTCATTTCTGATTATTGAGTATTGGCAATGCAACAATTCGCACTTCATCAAGTCTTGTACATTCTGACGGGAAGATTCTGAAGTCCAAGTGCTAGGAGACTTTCCCTTATTTTACTTTTGTCTCCTGAACGGTTCTTTGTTATCTTTCACAGAATCAAAGACAAAAAATAGAGAGGGTAGCTATCCTTGCCTTCTGCTTTGCTTTGCTTCTAGTATTTGCTGCTCCTCTTTGCTTTCCTTTCCTAAAATGAAGCTTGTCAGGTGATTCTCTATCCGTCTTCTAATTCTTCATTTTCCTTAGCAATATTCTGCTCTCTTACTCTTATTTTCTTTTGTCTGCATATTAACATGAAATGTGCATGTTGGAGCAGGTTTTTAATGAAGCTGAACAACGAAACTGTTTCAATCGAGCTCAAGAATGGAACTGTTGTTTATGGCACCATTACAGGTTTTTTCCTACTCCTCTTCACTCTTTCACTTTACCTAAAATGTGAGTTGGAAGCTTCAACAATTACAACTCATCATTCTTCCGGCACTTGAAGTATTTAAGCAACAACCTGCTTTGATGATGCGTTTGATGTGTGTTTTAAATTTTTTGTCTGTAAAATTTGTTCATTGTTATTAAGCTAGTATTTACTTAAATTTTTTAATAGTGTGTGATTTTCAAGATATTTATGAGATTATGGATCATTCTTCTATGGACAAGTCTGAACTAAAAAAACCAAAACTTAAGTATGATGATTGGAAAGAATTAGATGTTTTAAACTAGTGGAAGAACAATCAGCATTGATTTCCAATTCTTTCAAGGATGACAATTGATGTTTCTAGCGTTCCGATCTAGTGAATTGGCTTTCAACATTAGTTCATGTGCCGTAACGAAGTATAGAAGTTCCCTTCTTTCAACTCATGTTCAAGCTCTCATTTGTGCTCATGATTAGTTGCATGGTTTTAGCTTTGGAAGTTTGGACAATATGTTATATACAATGTGAGTGGATATTCTAACTAATTTGGGAACTTTTTAAACCAAGTAACTTTAAAATGAAAAGCTGAACATTTAGTGAGAGCAGGTCTATTTAGCCCTAACTTGACATAAGCATGATGAAACTTGTCAAGTTCTTCAACATGATATTGCATCATTTTTTCATGTAATTTCTTATAGAACTGAGACTAATTTGACCTTAAGCCGGTCACATGAAGGAAATATGGGCATATAATATATGTTGGCATTGACTGTTTAAACTTTGGAATTTTTAGCCAAATGTATATCTATTGAACATGGTATTTTGTTAGTTATGAAATGTGTGAATGAACATGAATTCTGGAGATAGCGAGTCCTTTGTTTAAATTTTGCATGTGTATACTCTCTAGCCATCCAACTAGAGAATCAAATGAATTCTTATTGCCACGTGTCTCAGAGCAGATGGTCTCATGGAATCAAAGAAAAAGAAGCCTTAGTTATACTGACTATTGGACTGCTTGTGCTACAGGTGTGGACATTAGTATGAATACCCATCTAAAAACAGTCAAACTAACTCTGAAAGGGAAAAATCCAGTGACTCTTGATCATCTCAGTGTGAGGGGTAACAACATCCGTTACTACATCCTCCCTGACAGCTTGAATCTCGAGACGTTGCTCGTTGAAGAGACACCAAGGATTAAGCCTAAGAAGCCAACTGCTGGTATGCATATAGTTTTCTTAACTGCAAAATTTTCATGCATACTCTTGGTTTTCATGCTGACTGTTATTAATATAGTGGGTTCCAGTGTTAACTTTGGTTTGTTGATTGCATTTCCAGGGAAGCCGTTGGGAAGGGGACGTGGTCGGGGCCGTGGACGCGGGCGTGGTCGGGGCCGATGAATTGCAGTCATCCCAATTTTTGGGCTTGTGGGAAGAATTTCTGGGCAACTTTTGGAACATCTAAGGAGCGAGTTAATTTCTAAGACGAGTTAGTCCATTTCGGCTATTTTCTGTCAGTTTCTTTTGCGTTCGACCGTGGCACCCCCTCACAGCTCAACACAATATAATTGCGTCTTACGGGGGAAAAATTATTGCACACCATGTTTTTATTGGAGAACCTTTTAGATAAATTTATTATAACCAATGAGTGAATGGTGAACCATCTGTTTTGGGTTAAGACAGACCCTAGGACTTGTTGGCGACACAGTTCTACAAACCTGCTCATGTGATGCCTTATCAAACTGATCCACAAGAGATACCAACAATATTAAGTATAAGCTACAGATAATTTTATCTAGTTTCTTTCAACTACTCAACTTGTATATGAAAGGTGAGAATTCGTGGGATTTTGATCAGGGTGGTGTGAAAATAATTTTATCTAAAAAGTTGCTTTCAATAGTTAACAGTTTCCAAAAAGACATATGTCCTGTTTTGACGTTGAAAAATCATGTTTATGCAAGTTGAGATAAAATTTCTATCAAATATTTATCTTGTAAATAGCAAATCAATTGAAATGGTAGTTTCTAGACATATAATTAAGATTTAGTACACTGCAAAGTGGTATACCGTTTTTTATTGACAAATTTAAAAAAATTAAATTAAGAGAACTTATTTTTAATCGAATTAATTAAAAAGTCAATAATTAAGAATATCGTCCATATAAAAACAAAAAGAAATGTATAAATGTGGGGGGTGGGGGCGGGAATATGGCAGTCCATGATAGAGGGGAGAGAATCTGAAGATTTTTCTGATGTGGGCCAATGATGGTCGGCCGAACGTGATTCTGATGCATAATAATTTCTTTGGGAATGTGACGTGACCCTTACTTTTTGCAGGGAAAAGGCAAGAACAATCAAAATATGATAATCTCAAGATAATTTCTTCAAATGACTTGATTTCTACGAAATCCTCAACAGCTGTTCTGGAATTAAATTTAACGAAATTAATCTCAGAGGAATTAATTGTTGCAATGGGAGGTAAAGACGTTCCGGGCATTGCCGAACACAAAATATTAACACTAAATCAATACATTGTAAGAGATCTGAATAGTTGTAACCTTTATTAATAATTGATACCAAACTAATCTCAAAGTGGGAACTGAGATGGACACATTTGAGTTGGGGGGGGGGATTTTGTATCTTTGTGCCTGAAATATATTCCTCCGCCAAAGTGGAGTTGGGGATGAAAAATACGCGGTGCACATTCAAAGATGCAAAAGATCCATGACAATCATCCCACCAAAAAGAAGATATCGTAATCATTCAATCAAGTTTTGATGCTGTTGCCGTCAGGGCCGACTGGTTGACAAGGGGAAGGTAAGACGGCGCGTACCCGTCAGGTCTTGGGTTCGAACTCTGGGAAGTCCCGACGCACTCCGGGGCAACCCTAGATTAGTCTGGGTCCAAAAGAATTCGGGATACTGAGGGGTGAAATCCCCATATTTCCCACTCAAAAAAAAGTTTGATGCTGTTGCTGCTGCTGTTGGCAAAAAAGGTAACCCGTCTCAAAAATAGGCGGAGAAGTTTTTTTTACGTAAATCAAGATAAATATGTGATAGAATTTTGTTTTAATTTATATACAACGTGATGAAAACGTGGAAAAAAAGTTTTTTCAAACGGACTTGTTGGGTATGCCTCATTAATGTTCTTCATCTTCTCCCATCTGCTACGTGTTGAATTTTAAAATTCAATTAACATGCTTAAATGAATTGATTTTTAAAATGAGTGTAATTTAATTTCCCTCTTCTCTAGGCCTTAACTTCTCTCTTCCAGAGTTCCCCTTAAGGTTAATTAAGCTTTCAAACAAAAAAATAACAAATGAAAATAGCTTCAGTAATATTTAAATAGACGGGCAAAGTAAAAAAATTAGTTCGATTTTAAGATAATTTTATTATTTTAATTGTAACTAGTAGGTTAAAAATGATTAGGATTTAAAGAAACAGACATCCTTGTGTGTGAGTGAAAGAAAGAGACAGCCCCCACACGCGCACACACAACAAATATATAAATAGACTGTTACTATTTATTTTAATTGTAGCTTATTTTTGTTGCTACGGAATTATTTGAAGACAGGCTCCACGTAGGATGAATAACCAGACACAAATACGAGCTTAATGAACGTGGCCAATCTAGCGTCCATGTTCATCACTTGATCCGAGATAGGGTGTGTTTGGATAGCCCGTTGGAAGAACGGATACAGATTCCGACATAAATATGTGAGAGAAATTTTATCTCGGTAAGCACATGAATTACTTTTGGTTGCCCAAACGGGCTAATCAAACAGAGCCAAGTGTGTTTAGGAATCTGTTGGGATAAATGGGTTTACGGATTTCAAGAAGAGTTTACGGAATCCAAGAAGACGGATTTCAAAATTCTTTTATACGGATTTCAAGATGATTTTTATCTTGGCTTGCACTATGATTTAGAGATACCTTTTATGGGAATCCGTTGTGTGGAGGGAAAGATTTCCCAAACATGCACTATGATTTAACTTGGCCATTCACTCATCTGTAATCAATAATTTAAGGTGCAAATTCTTAACTGCTGGGGAACTCCATTCATTAGTCAAGTATGATTAGCAATGGAAATTACTAGGCATGGAAATAGGCCAAACCAGGCTTTGATTAAACAAGTCTAAACCTGTAATGCAGATACTGAGCCTAAACCTGAGCTTGAGCTTGAATGTAGGCTTTTTTTTAGACTCAGGCCTAAAGCCTATATGTAGACCTCTAAAAAGCCTTAAAGTAGACGTTAAGCCTACCATTATATATTTTTAAAAAGGCTTAAAGTAGGCTTTAAGCCTATTATACTTATTGTATGTAAATTTTTAATATAAAAATTAGGATTAAAAAATGTAATTTTTGGTATCATATAAAAATTATATTTATTTTATATATAAACAGGCCAGTCTGAAGGCTTACAGGCCAGGCTTAAAAAAAATAGGCCTAACCTATTTATGCAATTAGGTCTTTAAATAGGCCTTTGTCTGGTCTTTTTAATAAACAGTCCACGCCAAGGTATGCCCTAAATAGGCCAGACCGTAGGCCACCTGATAGGGGTTTGGCCTATTTCCACTCCTAGAAATCACTTATACAACGTGATTTACAGTATACGATTTCAACACGTGAAATATGTTTTATCTCGATTTGGATGAACATATTTTTATAGCATTACAACAAATAGGCCCAATGTTTTATATTTAGGATTGGAGGGGTATATATTACAGGGGGCATTATGATATAATAATAGTAATAGCTATGATATTTTATACAAGAGTTTGTTGAAATATCAATTCGCTTGGAGTTTAAAATCAGTTAATTTCCGTTGTTTAATAGGCAAAATGATCCAATTTTTTATTAGCTCGTAGGATTACTATTTTAAATAAAATAAAATTACAGAGATTAAAATCAAAATAAATATAAATTTATAGAATTAAATATTGTATTAATTTTTTTTTTAAAACCAAAAGGTTTCAGTACCAAATAGAACGTTCCAGTAACGGTTCGGCCGGGAGCGTCACCGGTCCAGCTCTGATCATAAGTAAGAGTAACGCATTTGGCGCTTTCCGTTTCCACATCACTCCATTACCATCGCTCTCTCCCTCAAATGGCTCTCGAAATTGCTGTGAAGGCTGCCGTCGGTGCGCCTGATATTCTTGGAGACTGTATTCCCTCTCTCCTCTTCTCTCTCTGCCTCTTTTCTTGTATCTTCGACCGTGTTTCTGGGTTTTAGTCATTTGTTTGTGTTTTTTACGCTTCGATTTCTTTACAGGTCCGTTCTCTCAAAGGGCATTGTTAACTTTGGAGGAGAAGCACATTCCCCACAAGAAACACCTTATCAATATCAGTGACAAGCCCAAATGGTCTGTACTCTCGGAAATTAGCTTCTAAGCGGAGGTTTTCATCCTCAACATTACCCTTGTTTCTGGGCGATATTTAATCTGGGTTTGTTTGATCTGGTGGTTTTGTTAGGTTTTTGGACGTGAATCCCGAAGGGAAGGTCCCGGTTCTTAAGATTGATGGCAAGTGGGTGTCTGACTCTGACGTTATCGTGGCGCTTCTCGAGGAAAAATACCCTGAACCTCCGCTTGCCACTCCTCCTGAATTCGCCTCGGTGTATGCATGCTTTTCTGTCTTTAATTTTTTTTTTTTTTTGCCTTTCAATGTGTTTACTTTGGTTTCTAAAGTTTTCAGTAGTTACTGTTGATTGATGACTTTTTTTTCCTAACTACAATTATATTGTAAGTGAATGATGAAACTGGAAGCTGCAATTTTCTGCTCGTGCATATATTAACTTCATGAACAAGTAATTTTTAAACATTACCGTTCCGTGAATATTTAATTATGAAGTTTAATGACAAATTATTTTCATTTCTAATATTGATCAAAGCATAAATTATGCTGATATGCACCTGCTGTTTATGGAGGCAAAAACAGGCATGTAGTGTGCCTGCGAGCGTATGATGTGGCTAGACTCTGCTCTCTTTTTCTTTTACGTGATAATTGTTAGTAGCATGTATGAATAGGCCGAACTGAACACCTTATAGTGTGTTGTTTCTCCAGAATATTACTAATCATAAAGATTTTCCATCTCATTCTTTATGCCGTGGATGAGAGATTGGTTAAATCATGTTCTACTTTTTATTAAGGTATAATTTGATTTAGAGAGTTGTTACTTCTTACTACACAATTTGATCACATGTAATGCTTTCGTTTGCAGGGGATCAAAGACATTTGGATCTTTTGTGAGTTTCCTGAAGAGCAAGGATCCAAATGATGGAACAGAGCAGGCATTGCTTAACGAATTGAAGGCTTTGAATGACCATCTGCAGGCACATGTATGCATATGGATTTGTTGTGAAAAACTTCCTTTTCATTTATTGTATTATTTTTAATCCGTGCTAACATGATGGAGAATTTGTTAGGGCCCATTTGTTGCTGGGGATAAGGTCACTGCTGTTGATTTGAGTTTAGCACCAAAACTTTACCATCTTACTGTTGCACTTCGCCACTTTAAGAACTGGACTGTCCCTGAAAATTTGACACATGTCCACAACTACACAAAGGTACCGATTTGATTTTCTACACAAAGCTTTGCACGCTATGTCATGGGATTATTCATTTTCGTCTTCTTCCTTTTGGGGTTACCTTCATTGGACAGACTGAATTCGGGGCTTCTAGCAGAAGTTTCTGTTGTGGGAAAGCCTCCTGCTTACTCGTTGCATCATGATAGTTAGATGTTCTCTTGATTCAAACCTCAAATGATTTTCTTGCGTTATGCTTGCTGCTTTCTGTTCTCTTCAATTTGCATGTGCCAAAGCAGGATCATAAGACTGCTCACATGGAACATGAACCTTGAGAAAAAAGATTATTTGATTCATAACTCTACTAATAAAATGTGTATCTATGGATATTTGAGGAAAAAAGGATGGCTGAAAGGTTCATAACAAAGCAGACATGGTTGGTTTTCTGGTTAGGCAACAAGGAAAATAGCAGAAACCTTCTTTATCTGTTCTTATTTAAACATGTCTGATTAAACTTTTATACCTGCATTAGAATTGGATGGCCGATGCAAATTCGGTCATTTATGAATTTGGAGAGTGACGAAAGAAATTGTAATTGACTGTTTGTGCTGTGTTATGATCTAATTATGCAGTTGCTATTTGCCCGGGAATCATTTCAGAAAACGAAGGCTGAAGAGCAATATGTTATTGCAGGATGGGCACCAAAGGTCAACGCATGAATCAGCACTAAATTATGAGGTTTAAATAATATCAGACATGTGGAGTGCTTGTACGTGTGTATGTGGCTGAACTTATTTTGAGAAATAGGAGGGATAACTCTTATGCGTTGTATGTTATCCTTCAGTGGAATGTTCCTCCTATCTAATAATACTAATAATTATATATGTGGCCTGTTCTGTGTTTATTTGTGATGTCACTGTTGGTAGCTTCTCATCCATTACATCTGTTCAGAGTCAACCCATGGTGTTATCATTCATGGAACTGTCTCTTTTGCATTTGATCCCGCCACAATAGGTCCCCATTCTGTGGTAGTGGTTCCCTGAATTTGTGCCTTGGTGACCATAACCTCCACAGCACTGGCCATCAGCGATAATTTGATAATTGAATTTAAATTTAAAACCAAAAGGAAAAAAAAAGAAAAGAAAAAGCTGGACATTCAAACCACCGTTCGCACCTACTTAGCTGGCAATGCGAACTTGAAATAAAGACAAGCATTTCAGTTAAGAATAAAGAATATATTTAAAATTGTGCAAACTATAAGGGATTAAGAGCAATGAAACTATGAAAAAATGTTATTTTTTTTAGTGATGAAAGGGTATTTCATCCCCTGGTATCCCGGATCCTTTCGGATCCAGATTAATCTGAAAGGATTTGGTGGGTACGCGGCGTCTTGCCTTCTCCTGGACAATCAGTTGGACCATCCACCTGGGCTTTTATGAAAAAATGTTATTAAGCACCTTGTATTTTTGAAAGTCAATTTGGGTTCATGTCAGGAAGGTCCACAATAAAAATAATTTATTTGCTAAGGGGATTAATGGAAAATTATCAAATCAGATGAAGTAATTCATATATGGTTTTCATTGACCTATAAAAGTTCTTATAACTACGTGCCTAGAGATGCCCTTTGGAAAGTTTTAGAAAAGAAAGGAGTAAATGTGGTTTATATTAAAGTCATTCAAGACATGTACAAAAGGGTAACAACCGGTGTTAGAATATCTAAAGGTGAAACATATGACTTTTCTATAAAGTTTAGCCTACATTAAGGATGATCTTTGAGCACTTATTTGTTTAACATAGTATGAGACATTCTTACCGAGCTTATCAAAGAAGACATCTCTAAGTGCATGCCTTTTGTTGATGATATAGTTCTTTCAGCTAAATCAAGTGAAAAGATTAACTCTCAACTTGAAATTTGAAGAATGACCTTGGAGTCAAAGGATTTTCATCTAAGAGTAATGCAAAACCTATGCATTGCAAATTTAATAAGAAACAAGTTAGAAGTAATTTGGATGTAACATCGAGGGATCAAACCATTTCTCAAGTAATGAAATTTAGATATCTGGGATCAATCATGCAATAAAATGGTGAAATTGGTGGCGATGCTAGTCATAGAATTTAAGCTTGACAATGTAAATAGAGATAAGCTATTGGATTTATTTATGATCGGAAAGTATCTAATAAAATAAAAGGGAAGTTTATTGTATGAGTATAAGGCCATTAACACTATATGATAGTGAATGTTGGGCTTTAAAGTGATAATATGAGCATAAAGTGGAAGTGATTGAGATAAGGATGTTGAGATGAATGTGTGACCATACTAGAATAGAAAGGATTCACAACGATCACATTCGTGGATGAGTTGGAGTGGTAGCTATTGAAGAGAAAATAGTGGAAAAGCGTGTGATGTGATTCAAACATGTTCAGAGAAGGCCAGTAGAGACATCGATTAAGAAGGTGGATCAACAATGTGGAGTCATTTGAAAAGAGTCTGAAGAATACCGAAGCGCACTCACAAGAAGGTTATAGAGAGATATCTTTGATTAATAATCTAATTAAAGATATAATATAAGATAGAGCACAATGACATTGTATGATCTATGTAATCAACCTTATCTTGTAGGATAAGGTTTTGTTGTTGTTGTTGTATATGCAAAATAAAATTAAAATTCATCCTCGTAGGATGACTCATTTGCATTTGTTTATATGAAAAACCACAGATGTCAAACTATCGTTGATTTGAAAACCATATACTAGTCCCTTCGAGGGATAAAATTGGAACAATGGAAAGAAGATTAGCATGGCCTCTATGCGACACAGACAAATTGAGAAATTCATATACTATTTATTTGAGTGACTTCCACTTTTTTTTTTAATGATACATCAGACTAATATTTATATAAATGTATCTGTATACATGTGCACACAAGTCTTTTTTATGATAAAGGCAAGCATTTGTGTTAAGGATGTATTTATTTATTTTTATCTTATAATGGAATAAGATGCAAAATAAAATTAAAATTCAGCTGCAAGGTACGACTCATTTGCATTTGCTTATACAAAAAATCAAAGATATTAAACCATCTCTGATCTGAAATCCATATAATATTTATTTGAGTGACTTCAAATTTTTTATGATACATCATACTATTATTTATATAACTGTATCTGTATACATGTGCACACGAAGTCTGGGACTAACCCTGAACTTAAAACACTCAAAATACAATACCCTTGAAAATTTTCCTACCCTATCCAAACAGGTGAATTTTACAGTTGCTCTATGGTATTGATATCGTTTGTCCTTGTCCATCCAAAGAACAAAATTATAAAGACAAAAACAGTTTAACAGGAGTGTAACACACTGCATTAGAATAAGTAATCCAACAACAAAAGATTTTTTTATATATTTTATGCCTTGTATTTTACATATGGTGCGAGGTATGGTCCATGTAGCTGGCCCCATCTATTCTTATTGTATTCCTTAAATTTTACAATGGATTAGTCAATATTACAAACATGTTATTTTCAACACTAGCACAACTGCACCAAAGTTTATAAAATTCAATGAAGCCTAATCATTAAATAGCCATCGGAAAGAATAAACTACACAACACCAGAATTATTTACCACTCTTGAAAAGAGAGAATGCAATTCAAGGTTTTCTTGACAGCAATGGCTCCAGCTGGGAATCTGTGTCCCTGGGAAGCGGCGGATTTCCATTACCAGCCTCTAAATCGGTATTTGAAAGACTCTCTCCTCTCTGTTTCAATAACCTCTCTACTAAACTAGGATTATCTGTTGGCATAGAGGTTGAAGCTTGTGGAGTGTTGGACGCATCTTTTAACTGCTGAACATGCTGCAAGCAAACTTGAACAGCATCATGTACTCTCACAAAGTACCACTCTTTACCTATCAGCTCCACAACATCAGACTTGGACAAGGTAAGCAAAACTTCTGGGTTTGGATTGGAGATTGCAATCTGCAAGAAAAACCCAGTTGGTTGGTGAAACATTATAGCGATGGTAAGGTTTCAAAGACTTTGGAATGTGCAGTAACCAAGTTAAATCCAATTTGAATCCTCGACATTAAAAAATAGTGCATTTTGAGAGATAGAGGGAAGAGAGACAGCAGGTGTGATGACAAACACAGTTTTTTTCCCCTCCTTTCAAATGCATGAATCTGGAGGATCTAATTTAGAATCATATCATACCCGGATGCCCCTTAGTTTGTACTCCTGATGCAAGTCTTTTAAAGCCTGAACAGCACTGGAGTCTATGTAGGTCACAGCTGCAATAAAAACAACCAAATGTTTAATCAATGTTGATATTCTGGTACGTTATTTACAGAAAAAGGTTCAACTAAAGACCTTTCAGTTTGTTCATTAAGGGCAATTATTCCATAAGAAATCCACAACATAGTGAAGCAATTTAACATGTAATTAACAAAAGCAACTTTATGCAGCAGACATCAATAATGACTATATTTTTGCAAAGTAAATAAGAATGAGACGGACTGGCTTTAAGGCTGAAATTAATTTCAGTCCTTCGTTTTAAAGGAAACATATTTGAGTAAAGTGGCTTCAAGACATTTTCTCAGATCAGATAATTTTCCTATATTTGCTACAAAAGTTGGTCTCTGAAATTATATAGCAAACTAGCAGTGTGTGAACATTGTCGATATCAGAGGACAACTTGAGATGTCAGCAGCTTCAAAGGTGATGGGGCCATGGCCAGCGGGGAAGCAGAATTCTTTACTGGCTTCAGCAGATAACCACTAGATCATAGCCAGTGGATAATGGTAGGAATTTAGATTAAAATAGTGGATGCTAAGTGGGGTATAGGACAACTTGAGATGTCAGCAGCTCCAAGTGTGGTGGGGCCATGGCGAGCAGGGAAGCAGAATTCTTCACCGGCTTCAGCAGATAACCACTAGATCAGGTAGGAATTTAGATTAAAATAGTGGATGCTAAGTGGGGTATAACGGTTGCATCTAGAGAAGGTTCAAGAAAATTGTTTGCACATTTGAAAAAAGTTTGTTCAAATAGAAAATCAAATTCATTTGACAACGAATTAGAGGCTGAAAATTTCGAGGAACAAATTCAACGGACAACATCCAAGAATGCTCAGCAGCTATTAGTTCAAGTATGCTAAAAACCATATACAACACATATATACTCTTTACGTATACAGATCAAGCAAGACTTACGAGCCATTTCTATAATCACAAAATAGATTCTTTCAACCTCAGGGCCACGTCTTGTAGATCTATCAACATCGGCTTCATAGTCCCGCAACCTGGAAAAACTCTAAATAAATCAAGAAAAATTCTTGATGCAAAAAATTATCAAATACTACTAAACTTTTTATTACCTGTCCTTTATGTAACTTATGTTCGCAAAATAAATGGGAGAATCAATACGAACAATCACAATTCCATTGTAAATGTATGCTTCAGGATATTGTTTAATATTTCTATAAACAGTTGTCCCTGGCAAACGACCCAAAACAGCTGCAGTACACACCAGGCAGTAACTTCAGCACATACTCGTTAGAAACAATCATCCAGTAATGCATCCAAAAGCAACTAAGTAAACCATAAGCTAACTACTATACAGAGCCAAGTTCCCATTTGTCTTAGTTGAATGTTTGGTCTTGGGTGCTTAACACAGAATCGTATTGGAAACTTTGTATAGAATTTTGAAATAAATACAGAAAAAGTCAAGGGAGATTTGTGTAGTTTATTTTTTATTTCAGGAGAGGTGTATGTGAGTTTGGAAAATCGAGATGAGATCTATATGATTTAAGTGAAATTTAAAAGATTTGCATCGGTTTTTTAAATAAATGGGATATATATAATAAAATTTATGAGATCTGTATAATTTCCATAAAATCAAATGCAGCCTCACGCAGTTGGTCTGCATAAGTCGCAGGAAATGAGTTTTTTACACTGCAGTCCCTAGGGAGTAGGGACTTTTCTAACATTAAATTTTCTTGCCAAATTACCATACTGACCCTCTGTGTAATGAGTAAAACATAGTTGTCACTGCTGAACTTGTCATTACTTGTATTCAAAGCTGTTACTTGATATACTGAACTTGTCATTGAGCTCCAGGTGACTACTGATCCTTTAAAACTAAAGCTCAATTTTTTAAAAGTAGTTCTCACTGCTGAACTTTTACTTTTCATTAGTAATAATCAAAGTTGCAATCGTTATACAGAACATGTAATGGAGCTCTAGGTAACTGCTAAACTTTCAAACCCAGAAGTTGAATTTTTGAAAATTAGTTGTCACAAATGGGATGGTAGTAGTCATTACTTATAATGAAAGTTATTATTTATCATACTGAACTTGTTAGAGTTTTACCACTTGAAACAAAGTTGTTATTTATGAAAAGTAGTTGCCAATTGTTATATGGAACTTGTCGTTCAGCTCCAGTGTAATTTCAAATTATGGGCAGTATGGTAATTTGATAGTGAAAATTGATGTCAGAAAAGGACTCAAGACTCCAGTGTAATTAGCTCATTTCATGAGACTAATTTGTCGATACCCTATTTTAGTGGTCCTCATATGTCATTCTCCCTATAAACTGTGTTTTTACTGCATTGGCTTGAGCTGCCGGCATTCTTCTTTCCTAGTGTTTGTCTGAATCAGCCTGCATCGTGGTTGCTCAAGACTCTTGTGCTGTTTCTTTCATCCATACATCTTGCACGCACTCTGTATATTCTCTTGAACCATGACCATTTTTCTTTCTATTTTAAAATGCATCCAACCATTTCTGTCAGAATTTATCATTTATAAAAATGAGGTTATTTCGGATTTCTAGATGCATTTTTTTCCTTATACACTGCTATAAATACCCAAAATTTAGCCTAAGTACTTGGGAAGCAATGTTGGTTGTAGACTTTCATTTAGTTAGGCCTTCAAATCTAAAGTTTCTGGTTTACAGCACATGGTTCATATCCTATTAAGGTGTAGAGGAGTATACCTTTTATAATACAATTTGAATTCATTCTCGGATATGAAACTGAAATGATCAAAATCTTTCAGAATTACCAAAACCGACTTACCAATATGTGGATTTGCAGACTCATGAATGACAAAAGCAAGCGAAGAGCCCACCTACAATTCCATAACAACGCATATAAGGGATTATCTCGAAGGCAGCATGGAAATCACAACGTTTTTCTTTGGAAATAGGAAATCACAACTTTTGCAACTGAAATTCAATGATATCATGCCCCATGGTTTATAATTAAACAAGATCGCAAAACTATCTCCTTAATTTTCCCATAATAAAACACCAAGCATTAAATGGATATGCTTTAGATCAATTAAAGTTTTGGTAAAATAATGGATCAATAAAAGAATTCAGCCTCTTTCAAGAAAATAACATTTCTATAAATATAACAAAGCCATTACTTATTAGCAAACTTCGCCTTGTACTCACCCCAACAAGTACACCAATCTCAATTCCAAGGAACAACGTTGTAATGAAAGTAATGGTCCAAAGAAGAAAATCCCTCTTATCTACATGCCACAAGAAAATGGCCTCGTCATAATCCACCTGAATAATAAAAGTCAAGTGAAAAGATATTGTATTTTGTCATTTGAACAAAGCGATAAACGAAAAGCAACAAAATTGTCAGTGAGTGTAGACAAGCAAAGCAATACAACCAACTTAGAATGGGATTTAGAGGATAAAGTTGGAACTTCTCTTCAACAGAATATTGTTTGCATATTCAAAAATTATAAAGGTAATCAAGTTTAGCATGAAGAGGATATTCCAAGAAAACAAGATAATAACAAGTAAAACACAGTTAATATGAAACAAGTGAAATCAACATAAAAAAACAATCAAGTCTCATGTGGATAAGATTTCATGATCCAAGCAAATTAACCGAACCCAACAGCATCAAGTTATAACCCATGAAGGTCTGTTCTGCACCACAATAAACTCTAATTTAAGATCATCCCTTCCGCCACAAAAGTGCATCAAGCAACTACTGCCCATTGTTGACAATGAAATGAATCAGTTACCATGAAGGAAAATTCTTACCAGACCAATAACAGCAGAGACCACTATGGCGGCAAGAACACACTGGATTTATTCAAATCATAAAAACCATAGTCAGCATTCCAGGCAAGAACACACTGGATTTATTGAAATCATTATAACTTGTATGTATCAAATCCTGGCAAGAATTATCAACAAAATGAGGAGAGCAGAACCATCCATTCAAGTGAGAAGTGATGTGGGAATAAATGAGAGGTGTACAAGGTAGAGGCATGGACACAAACCTGAGGTACGTCCTTAAATAATGGAGTCAGGAAGAGAAGTGTACAGGTTATTATGATTCCTGTCACTATGCCAGATATTCCAGATTTTGCACCACTTTCATGATTGACAGCTGACCTTGAAAAGGATCCTGCATTCTCATTCAAAAGCATGAAATGTCTTTAAATATACATGCTTTTTGTTCACCGAAGGTTTCAAAGTAATTAAAATTACAATAATGAAATTAACTCCTGCTTTTATACAAGAAGTCAACCTTATTCAGGTTCTCAAATTCAAAAAGAAGTCTTGCCTGTTGTTGGGTATGCTGAGAAAAATGAACCAAGAACATTGGCAACACCTAAACCAAATAACTGACCAAAAAGAAATCCAGAAGGGTGGCTATGAGATATTTTGATGGAGACCAGCTAAATTACTGTTAGAAATAATGACATAAAATATGAAAAAATAGCAAGCAACAGGTTCTTGCTCTCTAACCATGGAAAGAAACATACCTCTTGATTTGAATCTAACTCATACCCATTTTTTGCAGCTAATGCTTTGGCAATCCCCACAGATTCCTGAAGTTTGAAAGTATATACAAATGGTGTACATGTTGCCAAACAACAATTTTAATGAACTAACTAAAATAGCTAGGGTAAGAAGATCATTACCAATATAGCAACACCAGTAATGAGAAGCGCGGTTGGAATTAAGGACAGTGCATGATTGAAGGCTCTGGGAAAAGAAAATTTTGGCAGGCCTTGAGGTATATCTCCAACCTATCAAATAACCAGTAATACTTGTCAACTTTTTTGGAATCGTCTCTGTCTGTTCAATGAACATGTTAACAAGTTTTTATCAGCTTTGTGGACATGTTACCAACCCCAAACTTACAAATTCTCATTTATAAACAACATCATATATGACAAGAGGAACAAAAGTAGGGAGCAAGAATCATATTATAGCAATCACCATAACTTCTACAGCATTAAAAAATCAATGGTTAGACCAGAGTAAAATTGTTCACACTTACGATAAGATGAATGAAAACTACTGTATAAGGGGGAGGGAGTTTTTGTAGAGTGCAAAATTGCAAAAATATATTGTACCAGGTCCAGGTAGCGTAAATATCACTCCTCTTCTATTGTCCATCTAGTTTTTTCTAGGTTAGTATTATATAGACATAAGTGAATCGTATCTGTGATTCTCACCAAAGAAATGGCCGATGGATGGAATAATTTTACAAAAACTGTTCCCAGAACTACTGCTGTGAGAGGGCCCGAAGCTCTTAGGAACCGCAAGTACTTTCGTGATTTCCCCTGGAGATAGAATGTCAATATGAGAAGAAAACCAGTAACATAAATGTTCCACAAAATCCAAAGAATGGATTCATACCAGGTGCTTCATGACAAGTAGTATTGTTAGAATCACTGATCCCATCACAAAAGGGGGCCATGAAAACTACAGAAGGGAAAAACTCATATATCAAGTCAACAGGAACTGATAGATGAAATCATTAGAAAGACATAGGAAATAACAACAACTAATATATTATTATGCATATAGTACACAGAACCTTCATTGGTTAAATTAGACTCAAAATCACATCAACATTTAGTATAAGAATAAGACGCTGAAAGTAATGTCGCCTAAATGGTGAGTTGGTAGAGATAGTACTATTAAACCCACAATGAACCACAAAAGGAAGTCTCCTGTCAACACGTTACATATTCTCATTTACTTGCATTTTATGATTACAGTTCCATTTTTCAACAAACATCTAAAGACTTCAGAATGTGAAAAGAAGCTAAACAAAATTGACCCCGCTCCATTTTCTAATGCAAAGACCAGACATATAAAAACATAATTTGCAAACTCACGGTTCTGAATATAATGATGCAGGCCATGAGCATCAAGAAAGCCCCCCAAGTAGGTTTACATCTCATTATTACACTCATCCACTCTTTTCTCTCTCTTGTCAAATGCACCTTATACAGTCAGTTTTATGAGTTTTAGGGATCCAGATTGCTTTTCTTCTACTTCTCAACTTCTATTATGTTTTTCTAAATTTGTAAACCTTTTTACGCCTAGTTTGCTTTAATGAGAAGCACTATACGTCATTCTCTTTATTGCTACGAACCTCACAGTTCCTGTTGCGAACTTGCCCTTGAAAAAATCGAAAACCCAAATTCCAAATTCCCATATATTGTTCAATGTACTGTAACATCCATTAAATTGATCCCAAAACACAATCCTCTTTCTTCCAAGTCACTTTTTAATTAAGAGAAAGTAACTTTCAATAATGACCTTTCCATTAATTCAATCAAGATAACTTTCAGCCTAATAAATCCTAATTCCCTTCCTATTTCATTTTAGTAATAAATAATTAGCATGTAAATTACACGTCCCATAGGTTCAATTAACTAAGCAAGCAAACTCGTAAGGATGCCGGAAAGAATTAATTTTAAGGGATGGTGATGTAAAATCCAAAATAAATTAGCATTATTGGGGAAAAATCATTGGTAATTGTACCACCTCAAAAGAGATATC
>JANTPZ010097177.1:0-13047 GCA_025593235.1 Vachellia pachyceras
AAATTGTCTGATGATATCAACCTCGATACTGTGCTTCTAGTTCCATCCCTTGATTACAGTTTAATGTCTGTAAGTCAGATCACAGTAGCATTATATTGCACCGTAACGTTTTGGCCTACTTTTTGTGTGTTCCAGGACATCCCAACAAGGAGGATAATTGGCTATGGTATTAGGCGAGGCAATCTTTATTATTTTGAAGCAGAGTGGCTTGAAGATAAACTAAGGGAACGAGCTTACCACACCAATAGTTCAAAGTCTGAAGATGTAGTCTGGCTATGGCACAAGCGTTTAGGTCATTTGTCTTTTGGTTATTTGCAAAAATTAAAGCCTGCATTATTTAAGAACTTGAAGGTTTCTGATTTTCATTGTGGGACTTGCGAATTAGCAAAGAATCATCGTATTTCTTATGCACCTAGTTTGAATAAAAGTACAATTCCATTTACTGTGATTCACTCTGATATATGGGGCCCTGCTGAGGTTCTCACTCATTCTGGTGCACGCTATTTTATTACTTTTATTGGTGAATGTACACGGATGGTGTGGGTCTCCTTACTGAAACAGAAAAGTGAGGCTTGTCAAGTTTTTCACGATTTTTATAGACAGGTATAGACCCAATACAAGAGTAAAATTCGTGTTCTACAAACAGATAATGGAAGTGAATATTCCAAACTGGGGGACTTTCTATGAAAAGAAGGGATTCGCCATCAGACTTCATGTGTATATACCCCGCAGCAGAATAGTCTAGCTGAAAGGTGTAACAGACAACTCTTAGAAATCGTTCGTGCATCCTTGTTTGGAATGAATGTACCACGTATGTATTGGGGTGAAGCCGTTCGTTCGGCTGCCTACCTTGTGAATCGTATACCTTCAAGTGCTCTTGGTTTTCAAACCCCACTCAGCGTTCTTCAAACCTACCTAGAGGTACCTCATGTACCAAATCTTGAACCACGGATTTTTGGATGTACAGCTTACGTGCATGTACCTCAAGCAATTCGAAGCAAACTTGACCCCAGAGCACGAAAATGTATTTTTGTGGGTTACTCGGATGTCCAGAAGGGGTATCGCTGCTATGATCCAGTTCATCAGAAGCTTTATACATCCTTAGATGTTTCTTTTGTTGAAACATTGCCATTCTTTCCTACTAGTTCTCTTCAAGGGGAGAAAAATAGCAGTGAAGAGAAGCTGCCGGTAGGACCAATGGTCGAGCACGAAGTGGAAGTTGATTTGGGAAAATTAGACGAACTGGCAGAACACTACCAAATACTATATGATGAACCAGATGATAATGAAGTGCCTATGCCTTGTACGCCTATACCGATAGCCTTTGATCCTCGGGATGCTCCTACAAGCACTCAGGTAATTCCTAACTCTCAAGTGGAGTTAAAGGACTTAAATGATGCAAACTTGCGAATTCCTGCAGAAATAGTTCAAAACGACAGTAGTGGAGTTGAGAGAGCTGAATGCATATCTAAGAGGACTTCTCGCCGGTCAACAAAAGGAATATCTCGGAGAACGTACGAACTAGATATAAAGGCAAGAGGAAAATATCCTATGTGCAATTATTTGAGTCCAGGATCACAGGTTTTCTCTGCAGTTGCAAACATTATGATACCAAACAATGTTGAAGAAGCACTACAGTTCCCTGAATGGGTGAGAGCAATGAATGAAGAATTGGAAGCACTTAAGAAGAATGGAACGTGGGACCTAGTTGCTCTACCCGAAGGAAAGAAGTTAGTTGGATGTAAATGGGTCTTCACTGTCAAACTTAAGGCAGATGGCAGCCTTGATCGATACAAAGCAAGACTAGTAGCAAGAGGTTACACTCAACGATATGGAGTGGATTATGATGAAACATTTGCACCGGTAGCTAAAATGAACACTGTTCGGATACTGATCTCCTTAGCAGCTAATCAAGGATGGGAACTCTCTCAACTGGACGTAAAAAATGCATTCTTAAATGGTGAGTTAGAGGAGGAAGTATATATGCAGTTACCTCCAGGCATGATGGATTCTACCTCAAGCAAGGTTTGTAGGCTCCGAAAGTCATTATATGGCCTCAAGCAGAGCCCACGAGCCTGGTTTGGGAAGCTCACTGCAACTATGAAGAAACTGAAGTACAAACAGAGCAACTCGGATCATACTCTCTTTATCAAACGGAGAGAGGGCAAAGTCACGATGTTACTCGTCTATGTGGATGACATGATTATTACTGGAAATGATAAAGAAGAAATGTAGAGTTTAAAAGAGAAATTGAAGGAGAATTTCGAGATGAAAGACCTTGGGAAGCTAACATATTTTCTGGGAATTGAAGTTCAACACACGAGGCCAGACATTGCTTATGCCGTTAGTGTTGTAAGCCAATTCTTGCAAAATCCAAGCAAAGAACACATGGAAGCAGTAATGCGAATTCTTCGATATTTGAAGGCTACTCCCAGTATGGGACTACTATTTTCACAAAATGGAAACCTGAACGTAGAAGGCTACACGGATAATGGTGAGAAGACAGATGAAGATGAAGGTGTAAATGTTGAAGGATACACAGACTCAGACTGGGCTGGGGACCAGACTTCACGGAGATCGACATCAGGTTACTTTGTGTTTGTCGGGGGAAACTTGGTCTCATGGCGGAGTAAAAAACAGAAGGTTGTCTCGAGATCAAGTGCGGAGGCAGAATTTCGAGGCATGGCCCATGGAGTGTGTGAACTACTCTGGGTTAGGAGCATTCTAAAAGAAATAGGCTACCAACACAAGGGACCTATGAATCTATATTGTGACAACAAAGCAGCAATACAGATTGCCCAGAATCCCATACAACATGATTGAACCAAACACATTGAAGTTGATCGGCATTTCCTGAGGGAAAAATTGGATCGAGGAATCATCAAGTTTCCATACGTTAAGTCGAATGATCAACTAGCAGACGTCCTCACAAAAGCAGTATCTGCACAGGCTTTCCATGACGCCATTGGCAAGTTGGGCATGAAATCCATGCATCAACTTGAGGGGGAGTGTTAGCGAGATATCTGGGAATATATTTTCTGTTATATATATTAGGAATATGGGAAGATTTGATAGGAGGATATCCGGGATAGGGGGAGATTCGTTGCTGATTTGCGGGAACAATATGTGTATATATTTCCTCTCCATATACCAGATTGATATAGCATTTTGAGAACTGTATTTTTCTGTTCAGTTCGATCCTGCCCCTTGAAAGATAAAATTCTGATTTCCCCCCTAAAAATTTTGAATTTCAGCCGTCTAGGATCCCCTTCTGCAGTTTAAATTTTGTGGTTCCACCCCTGATTGCAGTTGCAATTGTTCTTGTTGTATATATTTTCACACGCAGAGCATCTCTGCCTACATGGGAAAGAAGTTATCGGGGCAAGTGTTGGCAACTTTTGTGAGAGGAAACCTTGTCTTCAAGAATGGGAAGCATGCTCCAGTAGCCTGTGGTGTTCCTATACTTGCTAAATGAGAACTCTTCTTAAATCTCACTCTTGTGCTTATCATCCTTCCTGGTTCATGCTGTGGACGTCACATGGCTTGCCTTGCCTCCAGGAATAATGAGAAAACTATGTAAAATAATCGGCATGTTCAAGGTCTTCTGCAAAATGACATTTGGTATTGGATGTAAGAGTAGAATTTTTATCATAAAAGTTGACTGCAATATGTAAAAAAATTCTACCAAATATTTGTATTATCCCATGTTAGCAAGAAGGCCCCACAATGGTATTCCTGTTTTTTGGATTGTCTTTGGAACCAGAGTTGAAACCCCCCCCCAAACTAAAATATTGAATTTTTTAATTTTACTCTTCAAAAATAGAACTAAAAGAAAATATCCATGTCTCTAGCATGCTAGAATTCAAATCTAATAATAAAATAGACACTATTTGGAATTAGAAGTCACTTGCATAATACAATCTCCTAAATAATATGACAAGGCAAAATTGTTGGAAAAATCCCATGTTGCACACTTTATTTGTTGTTCAACATGATCTTAGTGGATGTAACTTTTGTTATAGTTGTATGCAACTTATTTTTAATTGTGTAAAATAAAATATATTTGCATATAACTGATGTTCAAACTGAAAGAGTTTCACATTCTCAATGACCTGGGTTTTTAACCATCTTTGTGCAGTAATTTTGCAAAGAGGGATTTTTCAGTAATTTTATCTAACAACGAAAAAAATACCGAGGAGACCATAAATTGTTGCTTCTTGCACTCCTTCTTAACGAACTTAACCGTTAAACATATGCGCGGGTGCGGCGTCGCAGAAACGTCGTCGTTTATCGTCACATTCGAATGGCTATGAAGGTGAAGGCCCATCCCATCACCAAGCTTCAGTCACAGGTACAAATGTTCAGAACGAGTTAGATTCGGAGAAGTTCGGCTCTGACGGTTCGAGTCAAGTCGCCTCCCTTATCGCTCCCCATCCATCTGTAAATTATCCAATGGAACTCAGCAAGCTCTTCCATTTCCGTGAAGAAACCCCCGCACCTCTTCGCCAAGCCCTGCTTCACGTTCTACAACTCGGCTGAGTCGAACCCAACCACGGAACAGGTCGCACTGTCTCACACTCTCCAAGCCTAGACCCTCAAGACCCTCGAATGGAGCTCCATCTGCAAGAAGCTCTCGAAGTTCACCTCGACATCCATGGGCTTGTCCGTCGCGCAAAGTGCACAAGTGCCCATAGGGCGGACCCAGAAGGAGAGCCAGAAACTTCTCGATCAGACTACCGCGGCAAGGCTTATTCCTTGGCCTATGGATTTTTCTGGTATCGATGACTTGACAGAGATTGTCAATGTTGCAACTTCGGGTCGGATTTTAACGATCAGGGAGCTCTGTACAGTTTGGCGAACGCTGCATGCTGCAAGAGGATTGTTCAATAAGTTGCGGGAGTTCGGTTCAGTTGGTAGTTCTCCAGAAAGGTATTATAGTCTTGGTTCTTAGATAAAATTCTGTCATTTAGATTTGATAAAATTGCTTGGTTTGGAATTTATATTTCACAATTTAAAAAATATGATTAAAATTCATAAAGCCAAACTAAAAATAAATGCTAGCGAATCAAAATCGAAGATGGATCATGTAACTTGAGGTGACGATTTTTTTTCCTTTGCCCTGCCCTGCCCTGCCCTGCATTTGGGCATTGCGGTGTTTACTCATGGAGATTTCTGGCCTTTTTTTGAATAAAAAAAATTCTGTAGAGATGTTTGTATTCCAAGTTTTATGTTTTGGTTTTGGGTTACAGTAGACACGTTTTGGTGTGCTATCATTACCTAGATTGATTGTCTTCTGCAGAAAACTTCTTATGACTCTTTCATGTTCTCAGATCTATGTCGCCCATTTCAAGGTGGGTGCCAAGAAGTTTTCCGTCAATGTTTTCGCCCTTCATTCAAGGTGGTTCCTAGTCCAATTCATATTGTAAAGATTTTCTTTGATGCATTTTCTCTAGGGTTCTGTTTTCCCTTGACAACATGTGGAACATATATCATATGGTAATGGATTCTCATGTCTTCATAGGGCCTTAAAAGAAAGTTTTATCTCAAGGTACTCTTATATATGGAGTCTAATTTCCTTATTTGACTTGTTCTTTTGACTTTAACTGCTTCATGTTGGAAATTTCAAGATAGGGGTCAGAATCCACGTTTTAATCAATGCAACCATTTCAGGTACTTGCCTCTACTTGGAATATTTCAGAACTGTGATTTCCTAGTTAATTTGGCAAATAAAATAGAGTTTTGCATAGATTGCAATTTTTCTGTAATTCTTGATAGAGCAAGTGAAGACCTAGAAATCATTAGATCAGAAAGGAAGAGGAACATGAAAGTTTTAGATTCTTTGTCAAAAGAAGTATCATATGAATTTTTTAAGGCTGGGGGCATTGGCAACCATTAATTACACAACGTTGATCTAGGATGTGTGTAGGTGCCAAGGCTTCTCATAGATATCTGCTACCAGATGGTGTAGTTCTGAATGTTAGCAGTTCTGGGGCAACATACTTTATGGAACCCAAGGAAGTGATAAATCTGAACAACATGGAAGTAAGGCTTTCAAACTCTGAGAAGGCTGAGTAAAGAGCAATTTTGAGCTTGCCTGCCTCTGAGATAGCAAATTCAGAAAGGAAAATCAAGTAATTATTAGATAGAATTATTGAGGTTGACCTTGCTTTTGCAAGGGCTGCTTATGCTCAGTGGATGAATGGGAAATGTCCAATTTTCAGTTTAGGGGATTTTGAAGGTGGTGATTATAATGAAGAGGGTGAAACATTAATAATTGATATTGATGGTTTACGACATCCCTTACTTTTGGAGGCTTCTCCAGATTGATTTTTAGACAATCTTGATTGGGGAACAGGAAATGCTGATGAGTTGGCTAACAAAAATGCAGTAGTGGATTCTAGAAATTTGTTACAAACCATAGATGACTTTCCTGTTCCCGTTGACTTTAAAATTGGCCGTGGAACTAGAGTGGTAGTTGTCTCAGGACCTAATACTGGAGGGAAAACTTCTTCCATGAAAAATTTAGGCCTGACATCACTCATGTTAAAATCTGGAATGCATTTGCCTGCAAAGAGCTCTCCCAAACTTACTTGGTTTGACCTTATATTGGCGGTTATTGGGGATCATCAGGTAATTTGTGGACTTCCTTATTTCCAATGAGAACTTTTCCATGGCATCATGTAGCCGTTTCATTTGTTTTCTAATATTATTTTTCCTTTTTGCTGTTTTTCCCTAGTGAAGTCCCTAACAAAACCTCTCAACTTTTATGGCCATGTATCACGAATCTGTAAAATTTTGGAAGTGGCCTCAAAACAGTCACTTGTTCTCATTTATGAAATTGGCAGTGGAACTGATCCTTCTGAAGGTGTAGCTCTTTCTGCTAGTATCTTGCAATAACTGAAGGATCGGGTAAACTTGGCTATTGTGACTGCACATTATGCGGATCTGAGCGGTCTGAAAGATAGGGATAGGCGTTTTGACAATCCAGCAATGGCGTTTTCTCTAGAAACATTACAACCTACTTATAAGATTTTATGGGGATGTACTGGTGATTCAAATGCATTAAGTATAGCTAAATATATAGGTTTTGATAATAATATAATTGAAGGTGCCAAAAAATGGGTGGAGAAGTTAAAGCCTGAACAGCAACAAGAGCGGAGAGGAATGTTGTATCACTCTCTACAGGAGGAAAGAAACCGGTTGAAAGCCCAGGCTGAAACGGTTGCATCTGTTCGAGCTGATATTTTATATATATACAATGAGGTACATTCTAGATGCTTTGGCAATTTTATTCTGTACTTCTCCATTCTAGCTTTGTTTGGTCTATAGAGCATCGACATGGAAAATGTTCTTTCTCAAGTTTATCTGAAATTCACATTCTTATTAATTAAAATAAGTTATGTTAAAATTAAAATAGGTAAACAAACAGAGCACCTTTGGCTTGGCATCTTAGTTGGGAGATGATGCTTGGTGTCTTCACCTTCTTTTGGTTTTCCTGGGGCAAGCTCTTTTTTTTTTCTTTGCCTTCCTGCTATTCTGTGGGCTTCGAGTCCATAGGTTTTTTGATGGATTTCCTTTGTCTATTATGTGAAGGAACTACTAGAATTACGTAAATAAGTACATCGACTTTACCACACCAAAAAAAAAAAAAACAGAGAGAGAAACAAAAAAATTCACAATGCCTTATTGTTGGAAAGATGTTCTTCACCGATAGAATTCTCTTACCATTTTCCAGTAAACTCTTATTGTAAATTATAGTATTTGGAGTTTTTCATTTCATTTCTGTTTTCTCCGTCTCTCTTCCTCCTTTATGAAATTTGTTTGTTAAGATCCGAGAGCAAGCAGAAGATATTGAGAGACGTGAGATGGCTCTTATGGCGAAGGAAGCTCAAGAAGTCCAACAGTAACTATTGGATGCAAAATCTCAGATGGAAACTATAATAAAAAAGTTTGAAAAACGACTCAGAACTGCTGGTCGTGATCAATTGAATTTTTTAATTAAGAAATCTGAATCGGCAATCGCCTCCCTTGTAAAAGCTCATGCTCCTTCTGTAAATTTTCCTGGTAATGAAGCTGATCAGACTCCATATACACCGCAATTTGGAGAGCAAATTCAAGTTGAAGAACTAGGAGGGAAATTGGCCACGGTGATGGAACAGCCAGGGGATGATGATACAGTCCTGGTAGGCTGGTACAATATGGTAAAGTGAAGGTCCGTGTGAAGAAAAGTAGCATCAGAGCTATTCATTCTAATGGAAAGAATTCTATATCCAGTACAGCGCATCAGGGGAGGCAGGTATGAGCTGTGAGTACTTCAGAAAAGGTTTAGATTTAGCCGTTTATGTAATTGATTAGTTGATATACATGTTTGTTAAGAATTGTAACTGGACCCTGGTTTTGAAGAGCTCCTCATCTAATTTTTTTTTATCATAAAAAAGATAGAGACAATAAGGAATGTGGTTATGTCTCTCTGAATTCATACTTTGCATTTATTTTTGTGAAATTAAATAATGGAATTAAAAAAAAGAGATGATAATTGTTGATCTCCTTTTAAATGATGAGCCTTAACATCTGAATCAACAATTCCAGGGTCGCCAGAAGAGAGAATCCCGCAGTAACTTGGGGAGCATCAACAATGGAGAAGAGCCATCTTATGGGCCACTGGTGCAGACATCAAAGAACACAGTGGACTTACGAGGCATGCGAGTGGAAGATGCTTCTATACAGCTTGAGATGGCAATAAACGCAAGCCGTCCATAATTAGTTCTCTTTGCGGTACACGGGATGGGTTAGTGGTGCAGTGAAGGATCATGCACTTGATATACTGAGAAATCATGCTAGAGTCACTAATCATCAGCCAGAAAGTCATAGGCTTGTTTGATTAGCCTGTTTGGGTAACTAAAATTTATTCCTGCGCTTACCGAGACAAAATTCCTATCACATATTTACCTTGGAATCTGTGGTCATTCTCCCAACGGGCTATCCAAACAAGTATAAATTATGGTTGTACCGTTGCTTATATCAAGTGAACCAACCTCCATTTTTATACATCTCCACCAGCTTGATTTTGACTAGCAAACTGATCTTAAAAATCACTAGAGTCTTTCTTTCTTCCTTTTTGTGTTTTTGTTTGTTGTGGGGTTGGGAGGCAAAAAGAAAAAAAAAGAAATATATAAGCATGAGTTAATTACGCAAATGCATATGTACATAAGCATGTGAGTGTGTACGACAGCACGAGCATAAATAGGCAAAATTTTCATCGAGTCCCACGTAAGATCAGGAATCTAATTATTGAAAGGTTCTGTGAGATGCAAGACTAAATTAAATCCTAAGAGATCCTGCAGTAATTTCCCAAAAAAAGTATGATGATGCATGTGTTTAATTAGTTGTTAAATAGCAAATATTTCAAATAATTTTTAATAAATTATCATTTTACATGAGAAATATTAATTTTTAAGTTTATGTAGTTTTCGCTCAATTAATTTTTTTTAGTTTATGTAGTTATCATAAAAATTCAGTGATTTAAATATAACTCCACACAAAACAATTCATTTAACATGGTTGGGTTATTATTGCATTGGGATTAGATGATTTAAAGGATGAAACGTAAACAGTGGCGGAGTTGGGATCTTGAAGCAGTGGGGACAATTTTTTTTATTTTTAAGCAAATGACAACATGTTTATTAGTATAAATAATTTGAATGAGTTCAAATCTTAAAATTCAGTGGGTGCATAATAAAAATTTAATAGTTATTTACATAAATAAAAAAATTGAATGGGGCCATTTGCCCACCCTCAACTACATGTGGCTCCGTTAGTGAACATAAGTGACTTTGTCGAATGGATTAACTTTAAGAAATATATAATTGATTATTGTTAAATTTGTATATTTATTAATTGATTATTGTTACATTTATATCCTTAAAAAGTTAATTGTGTTATACGTGCCTCTTCCTGCATTGCTCAAATTTTCGTATTTAATCTAATAAAAGCAATATAAATTTTAATCTAATATTCTAGGATTTAAAACTTTTGGTTTTGGCTCCATCCTTGCATGTGACGCTCTGCTCTTCCCTCACATATCAATTACACGTATCACTTCCAAGTCCCATGTCACCTTCCTCGCGTTGCCACGTACAGATTCTCCAGTGCCACCCGTCTGCAACCTTCTGAACTTCTCATTACTTTTATTCACGACGAACACAAGCTTGCGACCTTCATGTCCTAAACTCTGAGCAAGTTCTTGTCGAACGAACTTCTCGTCGGCAAAAAGATGTTGGCTGTGTTTGAAAAAGCCACCGGGAAACCACCGGTGGAGCTGGGTCTTCCCTCCATGGGGTCGGAAAATTCCAAGACACCACATGAAATATTGAAGATTTTTCACTCGATGCGGTCTGATTCTGCTCTTTACAACCTCCCACATGGGAATTTTATGGCTCTGTCGCATAAAGAAGAAAATCCAATGCACCCCAGGTGTCTCTAATTTTGCTCACTTCTCATTTATCTTTCTGTATTTTCACTTTCTGTGAAATGGATTTGTGAAAAAATTGCTAAAAGTAATACAATGCATTCCAAGTGTTCGCAATTTTTCTCACTTCTCTTGTTTCTGTACAAGAAAAATGCTTAAAATTCCTTAACTTAGATTATGGGCATTTTGTGGCTGTCTCATGATAAAGAAAATCCAATGCAATCAAGATGCTAGTAATTTTTCTCACCAAAACTCTGGCAAAAAAAAAAAAAAAATTCTCACCAAAACCACCAACAAGCTGTTGGTTGTAAGCCATCTCAAGTATGCTTGTTGGGTTGAAAATCTTTATCATCTAAACCTTGAAAGGAAGTAGTCTCAAATCCAAAATAGTTCAAGGATACCTGGGTAACTAAACTTGAAAAAAAATGCTCACTAAAACTGGAACAGAAAAGAGTTTCTGAGCTGCTACCATATGTCATGCTCATCTATAATCAGTCTCTATTTGGTAGCTTTCATTTACTTATTTGATGTGTGTGTGTATGCATGTGATAGGTCCATTGTTGTTATGGACGATATCTTCTGCATATTTGTAGGGACTCTAGCCAACGTTACTGATCTTAGGCATTACTATGGCCTGCCAAGGCAAGCCACGGAAGCCATGATCGTGGTTGAAGCTTACAAAGTTCTGAGAGATCGAGCTCCTTATCCTCCTGACCAAGTTGTCAAAGGACTTGATGGAAAATTTGTATTCATCATCTTTGATGCCAGGACCCGCACTCTTTTTGCAGCCAGAGTGAGTTCCGATAAACATATTATAAAGGGATAATACCATTGTTACCCCTTTGTAATTTTGATTGAATTTTGGTTTTGATCTATCTAGTTTTAAATAGACAGTCGGTTTAGATTCCTATTGTTTCATAAAAAATTGATTTGAGTTAACAGTCGGTCCCATACTTTCGTTCCATACTTTCAACGAGATTTAGTTTTGATTCTTATATTTAAATTCAGAACAAATCCTTCTTAAGACTAAAAGCAACTGTCTAAAACTACAGAACGATCCAATTATAAGGACCAACAATGATATTAATCTTTCAAAGGAAATTGGTCTATTTTGCTTCTCTTCCAAAACTAGTTTCTGATCTCATCAATCCTAATATAGCTTCTTGAAAAGTGGATTTCGTGATTAGCTTGATGTGTCTCAATCTTTTGTAGAGTTGTTAAATTTCTTTCTGTCAAATTATACATGTTCGGTTTTTAAGATTATAGAATTGGTGGAAATGTTAGGATCGAGAAGGAAGTGTGGAATTTCAATGGGGAATGGCAAACGATGGATCCTTGGTCTGCTCTGATGACCCTAACATCATAAAACAGGGCTGTGGAAATTCTTCGTCACCTTTCCCTCCTGGTAATAATTCATTCAAATCTAATTAATTTTAACTTGGGGTCCTTTGCTTGTCTTCTTACTTCGATTTAAATCTGAAATTGAAATATCGTCCTCTCATTCATGTAAAGATAGATAGATATATAAACAAATCTGCAAGTGATCTTGATGTGAACTCAAAAGGCAATTCTTCTGTAACTTCACATATATCCTTCAAGTGAAGGAATTAAGAGGCTTCAATTCATATTTGGTTTCCAAGTCAATGTATTAGAAACCTAAAACACAAATATTCACTTATAATAGGGACTTAAGACACAAATATACACTTGGAGGAGAAGACATATGTGTTTGGAAACTCAAGAGAAAAGCACTGTAGCATTTTTTTAAGACAACTTTGTTCTCATATTTATTCCATAAAACACAGAATCACTTAAAATAAGGTTACATGTTTAGGCCACTAATATGATTTCTTTTTATTTTAATAATTTATAACCCCTCCTCCTGTTGTAAAATAAATGGGTGTATCAAAGAAACAAGGTCTCATATGCTTGGGAATGTGAGAGTGATAGTCAATAAATACTAAGAGCACCAGGAGAGCAGTTGAAACGCAACGATTCATATAATTCATTTGCTTGTTTGCATATTATTCCAACACCCCTATTATTTTCATGCATTTTTTGCTATTTGGGACACATGAATCTCTTCTACCAGAGGATATGTGGGTGTCATGTGAGCTATAAGCTCTTGGCAAGCCTCTCATGTATTGATTTGGAATCCAAATACACATTGCAGTCTCTCTAATTTGAATTTGTTTCCTTATTCTCATCCACTTAAACATCGTCCTCTGGTCACCACATCATATGTGCTCTTAACAGAGCAGCCTATTACATTATATGTATGTTGAGTGGTTGAGTTGTGTGTGTGATTGCAGGGTGCATATTCATGAATGGAAGTGGATTGACAAGTTTTGATCATCCACTGAACAAGGTTAGAGCCATTGCTCATGAAGATGAGAAGGGGAATATATCAAGTGTGTACTTCCAGGTGGATTTATACTCCAGGATTCCCAGCATTCCTCGTACTGGAAGTGCTTCCAATTGGTCTGATATTGCAACTGATCAACGGAAAACAATTGATTGATTGATGTCTCAAAAAGTGTCAACCAATAGAATAATGAACTTGGATGTGCAATAATAAT
>JANTPZ010097181.1:0-22560 GCA_025593235.1 Vachellia pachyceras
TAAAATTATGCGGACTCCGTTCAATAGCCGGTAAGACTGTAGGAACTAAATTTAACTCTCCTGGTCCACTTTGTTTCTTTATAGATTTTTGGTACGTTGTGGCCACTAATTGTGAGTACCATATTTTTCATTAAAAATACGAATAGTTTCGAATTGATAATTTACAAGTTTAAATAGATATTTAACCCTTGCAGCTATATATCACAAATAATTTCATGGTCCGACTTGTTTTTGGACTCTAGTATGAGTTGGCTTGGTATGCACCTCCTTGTGTTTCAACATCTTGATTATTGAAAAGTAACTATAAGAAAAAGTCGTGTGATCTCGTATGACCACTGTCCCTTTGTAAGAAAATTTAATATTCCTAACTCATGAGTTAAAAAGCAACACATACCAGTTGGCTTAAAAAAAAAAAGAGCATCACATAAATCCTGAAGCATCACATATTTTTAAAAATGGGATATATTGATAATTGATTATTGATTTGATACTATATACAACACAACCATTAGTTGATTATTATATATCTTGGATTGACCTGTGAACCATTACTTTTGAAGTCAAAATATGATTTTAGAAAAAAAAAATGAAAACATTTTCCTGGGATTAATTTTTCTTGCACTCATACAGGGCCTATAACTAAATCTTGATTTGAATTTACTGGACTAAAGAATAAATCCTGCCCCGAGAAAAGAAACTCTGGTCGCCTAATGTAGAAGATCAAATTTAAAGCCGCCATTGGTATTCATAAATGACTAAAATTTCGTGAAAATTGTCTATTGATAAATTTCTCATTGACACTGCGTACTTTACAATTCCCAAGTAGGGGAAGAAAAAAGAAGGGTAAATCTTTACTTAGCAAAACTATGTGAATTGGCTTCTATACAAAATTGTGGTGACTAATCTAAGTTAATGCTGTCTTCGCAAGCTAGCACCCATTGAAGGAAGAAGTGACTCTTAGGAAGACATCTTCTGTGCAAGGAATAGTGAGAGCTCCCGTTGGATGATTATATCCAAATTCTTCTTCAGCTTCACTTAATAACTCTTGAAATGAAGGTTGATTCAAGTATGATATAGGGATCACAAACCTTCTCATTTCCTCTACCACGTATATTGTAAGATATCCCTTTGTCATTTCACCAGATTTTGAAGAAGACGCTTTTGCAGCGAAGGAAGTCCTCTTGATTCCTGGAATATGAAAACCCATTCTTTTCTGTGTTTATGAAGAGAATAAGAAGGAGTGTTTGAATATTGATGCCTTGTGTTGCTTGCTTCTGAAAGCATGCAGGCATGAGTATATATAGATGAATGGTGGAGGAAAGGTTATCTGATAGGGTTTAATCATCAGAGGACAATGGCATATAGAGATTACATGGACTTGTCTTAGAGGTCTTTTTCAAATAAAACTAACAAGTTAGGTTGATTCTATTGAATGGGCTACGAAATCCATTTGTTTGAGATATGATTGTGGGTAATAGACATGGATGACAAAGATCGCATGTTTTTGTTTAAGAATAATTAATCAAGTAATATAGGCACACACACTACATGAAACCACTCAATTATTCATGTTTATTTGGTAACCTCTGGATCTCATGTCATTTTAGTGCATTTTCCTCAAGTTTTTACACATTTTTTGTACTATTGTACATGTTTTGAATATTCAAAGATAGGAAATGTGCATGAGGTTTTTTATTGCACATTATTGCTTAATTATGCATATTTTGACCCTTATTCTTGCTTATTAAGAGCTTATAAATTTTATTATGTTGCAAGGTGTATTTTGGTAGAAGAAGGATATGTTCCAAGCCTCTTGGAAATACCTTGAAGGCATGTGGAGACCAAAGTTGATTCAAAAGCATATTAGAAAAATAAAAAAGGACTAAATGGATGTCAAATTATGGATAGAAAACTTCATTTGAGTTGAAAGAACTTATTTTTCCAAAGGTAAAATAAGTTGTGGTGCAATTCATTTTGTTAGGCAAAACTCCGTCACAACTCAAAACAGTTTCGCCAGTTGTTGACAGCAAAAATCATAAAAGCACTAAGTTAACAAAATTTAGGTTTTAAAGCCTCCAACTCTTGGATGGCCACCATTCTTGACTTTCTTGGAGGAATTTGGAGCTTGGGTTTGTTAGGGTTTAGGTCTTGAAGAGCTTGGAGCAAGAAACTGAGAGTTGGAAGAGATTTTGAGCCTCCTTCTCTTGGTTTTCTCCTTCTTCTCCCTTTCCTCTCTTGTAAATTGTTATGGGCATGATTCCTCTTGGATTTGTAGCATGTGTCTTATGATGAGTAGCTAAATTTGTCATTCTAGTGCTATTTTTAACCCTTGATGGATTAACTCTTCATACTCTTCTCTTTTTGTGACTAATGATATATATGTGTTCATTTTACTCCTTCCTTAGTGCTTCTAAATGATTGATCACCATTTAGATGTTTTATTCATTTGATTGATGCTTTAAGAGGACTAAGTTGAGTGTAGAACTTAAGTAAAATGGTGTAGGAACTTGACATTTTCATGATGAATGGATAGTTTTGTTGGCAAGATAGAGATATACTAGCTAACCTTGCATAGTGATATTAGGATTGGAGATTGAAAATTGGATTTTATTAATTGTAACAAGAGATAGAACAATTAATGGAATTAAACAATTGTTCTTGACTTGAGAAAGCTTTTACAAGTATCCTTTAAATCCTAGACTAACAGATTTATTCATTAAGAGCAATTGTGAGAGGAATTTATTTTAATGCTATGAATTTCAAAAAGGGAGAAATAATCCTATGCTCAAAATTTATCCTTGAAGTCCATAAATCACTTGCTTATATTTTATGTTTAAAAATAGTTTTCATCCACTCTTGATATTTGTATCACTTAAATTAGGCGAAAATGTGATAATCATTGTTTGACCGGGTTTTGAAATCATATACTTGTAGGAACGATACTCTATTTATCACTTTATTACTTGACATCATTGGTGGACTTGCAAAGCAAATGCTATCTGAGTTTTTAAAGTTATATGTTTCATGACTTGCTTGAGATGCATGTTCTCAATTTCAAGTGATCTCATTTGACTCGATCTGAATTGTTGATTTTGGAAAAAGACCTCTAAGACACATCCATGTGATCTCAAAGAGCCCTTGTCTTCCAGTAGGCCCTATCACGTATTCTTTCCCACCAATTATTGAAGGAAAACAAATCCATTCATCTATATATATTCGTACTTGCAAGCTTTTCAGAAGCAACGTAACTCAACTCCACAACAACATCCTCAAGAATCTAAATTTAGCAACTTTCTTCTTACTCTCTTGAACAAATAAAATGGGCTTTCGTTTGCCAGGAATGAGAAGGACTTCATTCGCCTCAAAAATGGATTCATCAAAATCATGTGAAGTGCCAAGGGATATCGTGAACTCTATGTTGGAGACGAAATGTATTGCTTTTTGATTCCTATATCATACTTGAATCAACCTTCATTTCAAGAGCTGTTATGCCAAGCTGAAGAAGAATTTGGGTTTGATCATCCAAACGGCCCCCTCATTATTCCTTGCTCAGAAGATATCTTCCTCAATGTCACTTCTTTTGATCGGTGCTAGCAGACACAAGAAGAGATTAATGTAGATTAGTCGACACAATTTTGTAATGAATCGTTTTGCTTTTAAAGAATTTTCTTTTTCTTTTTCTTCCCAACCCTACTTCGGAGGTGAAAAATTGCTTATCTCAAATAGAGGTCTGATGAATAGAAATTTTCACGTAATCTCGATCAGTTATCGATATAAAAGTTTTGGTTACTAGGAGTTATGTTTTTATGATCTTATGAAAAAAATTATATTCAATCCCAGATTTTGCTCTAGGGGTGTCAACTTCAAGACCATATATATTTTGATGTACCCCTACAATGGAAACACAATTTTCAGGCTTCGACATTCACTTTTACTTCCTAATTCTCAGGCATTCTCTTTTATTTCGAAATTCACAATTTCTTATATTCCAATTGGGTGCAAGAAGAATATAAAGGGATTAGTTTCATTTAATATGCTAAATTATTTTAAATATCTTCATCAAAATCAATTATTTTTTAATTATAGTTCACAATCATGATGGAAGTTGATTTAGCAATAGAGTTATTGACCAAGAGTACCCAGCACAATTAGCCTTTTAAGAGTGCTATATTACCAACAACTAATTAATAAATGTGTATATTCAACATCATTAACTCTCTCTTAACACCGTTAACCAGCTGGTATATTTTACGGTCTAGGGTTTTGTTTTGGAATCACTAAAGTAGTCAAAACTATTCCTTTTTGCTTAACTTCCTTCATGAAAATTGGTCTAAATAATTTTTTTCTTTCTTATGGTATTCAAAACTACTACTTTTCATTTAAATTTTTTAGAATAAAAGAGAGGGAAAATTAAGCGAGAATGAATAGTTTTGATTATCATTATAAAGATAAAATTATTTAGAACAATTTTCATCAAGGAAGTTAAGTTAAAAAAGTAGTGTTGTATACTTTTGACCAATAACTTTGGTACTAAATTTGCATAGTTGTTATCTTTAAACATGTTATCTCAATTCATAAAAATGCATGAACTCTGTAACACCTCCTTACATATCCCTTAAATGTCTGTAGTAGCTCACTTTTGAACCATTCTTGGGCTTTGGATATCAAAATTTCGTCCAAAATTGTGAACTATTTCTTTCAAAAATGTAGAAAACGCTGGTTACTGTTCAAGGGCATTTTTCCAGATTTCAAGCCCAACTTTGAAAAATCATAGTTAATTCTAGAAAAATCGAAATTGAGTGTTTCTAAATTTTTATTATTAAGTGAACTATAGGGAAAAAATACTCATTGGTTCCAATTCTTGCCCATTTGATACAATTTATTCAAAAACTACATACTGTCTGAAATGGTTCATTCCAGTTTTCCAGATTTTACCTCAAACTTTGGAAAATCATATCTCTCACAATACACATCTAAATTTCGTAAACTTTACATCATTTTAAAGCTTAGGATGTGTAGTTTCTAACTGAAAAATTTCAGCTCATTTGGAGTTCGTTTGCTATTTTTAATTGCCACTTGAAAAAGATTTGTTTTTCAGGCCTTTGGAACCCTTCAACTTTGCAAACCAATTTTTTCTTAAATTCACCAAAACCTCTTTTTTGGATCATGAACTTGCCTTTAGCATGCATAATTGGTTTCTTATCATCTTTTAGCTTTCCTAGCTCATTTTCATGTATGCATGCATCATCCATCTTCACATGTTCCCTCCTATTGGGGGTTTAAGTTACAAACCTAGCAACAAGACAAAGTATCATTTGGCATATTTACACAAAAGCAAGCAAGCATAAGCATCATCCTCAAGCATCAAGAACCTTTTCCTTACCCTTGCTTGTGCTTGCACCTACATAGTTAGTTGGATAATGAGATTTTGAAATCCCAATAGCAAAACTAGCTAAACAAAAGTATTGTGAATATACATGTAACAACTTTTAAACAAGTATATGAGCATATAACATGTAATATGTTCAAACTACATTTTTATATGCATATGGCCATAGCAATCAAGATCACTTTTTATACTCATATCATTCACTTCATTTATCACAAAAATCATGCATCATTCACAAAAAAGTTTCATAAAACATAAGTTTAGTTTAGTAGTCTTGCTACCTTTGTTAAGCTTCTCCTTTTTAACTTAAACTTCAAAGTTCTTTTGGATCCCTTCCAAGTGTGCTCTTGAGGGTCTTAAAATCCTAAAAATCATGGCATAAGATCCATGTAAATACACAACCAACAAGTTGTCATAAAGCTTGTAAAAATGCATAGAGTTCTTGTAGGTTTTTCAAGAGTCCTACAAGTTCAAGTCTTGGTTTTTATGGTTTCTCAAACTTCTAACATCCATCTCTTGGCTTTACCCTACGCAAAACATTATTTTAAAGCCATTGGAACTATCAAAATACTCAAAAACTCATCATTTCTATTTTTTCTTTAGCTTGGACGAAAACAGCAAAAATAAGGAAAGGAAGGGTTTTTCAACTTTGCTCATGAAACAATGTGTTTCCTTGCTTCCAAAATCCCTTTTCTTAACTTTGATCTATTGAAACACACCTTCCCTTAGACCAAAAGAAATTTGGGTAGCACCTCCCCATAAACTTGAGCTTTCCATAATTTTTACAACAAGTTATATCAACCAACAACAACCAACAACCTATCTTTTACCCCTCAAGGAAGAGCTTACAACCATTTACACTTTTAAAACCTTCTCTTTTCCATTTTCAACTCTTGAAGTCCTAGCCTTTATCCTCAAAAAGGGATGCTCATTCAAGGAACAACTCAAAAGAAGGTAGTAGTAGTTGTAAGACTCAAGAAAAGAGGGGATTTGGTTGCAAGAACACATTACCTTGTGCTATGGAAGCTTGGATCTTCTTCATCTTGCTTGGGGAGGGAGTGATTTCTAGAGAGAAGGAGGAGAAAAATATGATCTGGGAGAGAGAAGGAGAGTGCCATCCAAAATGAGGGGGGGAGAGGTTTTGCTAATTAAAATGCTTCTTGAAATATTGTGTGGAGGAGATTAAGTCTTGGGGACCAAGTTTACAAATGCTTGATGGAGAATGTGCCACTTGTCCTAGTCTCATTCCTTGCTGAAAAAGTTCTCTTTTCGCTTCCTTTGGAAGCTTGGTTGGGCTGACTTGGCCTTTGCCCAGTCAGTTACTTGATCCGATAGCACGCATTTCCGTAAAGTAACTTTTATTCGAGAAATTTTCCTTTTTATTTTTTCCTGAGACTTTTCTTTCATGTGGCGCCATTCCCTAGGCCTCATTGCCTAAGTGGAGTCATCCTTCCTCAAAATACCCTTGGCTCTCTTCATAAATCGTTAGGATTCCTCGATTTGCGTGCAATACCGTGAAACGGGCTTCCGACGGCCAATTTGACTTAAGGACATGGAAAATTTCTATATTTTTCCCTGATTCTCAAGCTCTTTTCCATTCCTCAAAATTCATACTGGATTTTCCGTAATTAATTTTCTAAGAAAATGCTTTTTCGGACTTTTCGGGCACTATTGTTCTCCGTACAACGAAACTGCCCACATTGGATACTGAGTAATTATTTTATTAATTACCTTATAACTCAACTAAACTTTTCTCAGTTAGGGTCTCTGGCATTTGAGGACTCCTGCTACCTCAAATAATTATTTCTCAATCGTCCTTAATTCCGGAATCTTTTATTTACCACTTATTTACGAAAATGCCACTACCTTTTCTACTTTTGCCATAATTTCCAAAATGCCATCACTTTTTCTCTACTCTTTTTTTTATTCCAACTTTACCCTTGACCAACTTTGACATTTTTTGTCCGCTTTGACTTGTTGGTCAACTTTAACTTTTCCGTTACTTTTGACTAAATTACCAAAATGCCCTTAATACTTAATGGCATTTATTGCACTGAGCCTTTTAATTCAAAATTACCATTTTGCCCTTATCATTTATTCCAAATGACCATTTCTTATCCATAGGCATTTTCCTTTTCTATATATTTCTTATCTATGGGCCTTACATCTTCTCATAGTTACCGGTCTAGCCTTTATACCAGTTAGCCCAAAAAAAGGGATATTACAAACTCAATTTCTATATAGCTGGTAAGACAGGGAACTAAGCTGAACTTTCTTGTTCCGCTTTGTTTATTGGCAAAAATGCTTTCACGTTTGGAATCACGTTTGCGCAAGTTGAAACGAAACTCCCCTCATATACTTATTTGGCTTGTGTAAAATCATTCTCCCAACGAATTTCCAAACAAACACTTTATATATTTTGGTGCGTTGTGGACACTAATTAGTAATCAAACTCTCAGTAACATTGAATCATATTTTTTTCATAAAACTGTGACAAATATTGCGGTAAAATTATATAAGATTATATAGATATTTAATCCTTGCAACTAGATTTGATAATAATTGTATTGCCCATCTTGTTTTTGGATCACCACTACGATAGGACAAATTATTCTTTAGTCTTCAAGCTCTTAATCTAGGCATATTTAGCATCTACGAATCTTAATCTCTCTCTCACACATGAATTGGCTTGATAGGTATGATCTGTTTTTCATTTTTCCTTTTACCGAAGTCTTTGAATGTATTATTAATTTGACGATATTGTAGAAATATACAATATAACCATTAGGTGATTATCATCGGGAAATTTATTGGGAGGTCCCAAATAAGGAACTTATTTAATGAATGGTCCCAATTTTAAAAATATTTATTAAAAGGTCCCATTGACAACATGAGGTCCTATACATTGACAACATCATGCGCTGTATTGACAACACCTCAAGTTGTTAATGGGACCTTTTGATAAATATTTTTAAAATTGGGACCATTCATTAAATAAGTTCCTTATTTGGGACCTCCCAATAAATTTCCCATTATCAAACTCAGATTTTTCATTGGCAATCCATGTAGCAGCCGAGTTCAAAAGACCAAATTGAACCGGCTGAAACCGATGAATGATGTTTACCCTATTCAGTCAACAACTGAACTGAGGGGTAAACCAACTCAGTGTGACCCCGACACTTACCCGGGTAACCCACTAGGCTAGGCGATTTACCCAGGTGACTCGCCCCCCCCCCCAAGACCTCAAATGGTGAAATCTTGATTTAAAATAAAAATGATACAAGTGATCCTGACCAAGCAACTGGTCAACCCATTGTTTTGCTTCAAGATTCAACTAATCTTCTCCTTTTCCTTGTGTCGTGGCTGCTTTCGGTTGAGCCTTGCTAAGATTATCTTCATTGAATCTTCCATGAGGAAAGAAAAGGGAGAAGAAGATGCGGAAGATAGAAGATGAAGAAGGGCAGGAAAAAGGATGTGAAGTGAAAAGGTTTGAGTTTTGTGTGAGAAATGATTGCTGCACTTCGGGAAATGAGGAAAAAATCCAATCACTCTTATTTTGCGTGTTGATGAAAGGAAGAAGGAAGCCACACGAAGAGAATAAAAAGGAAATGAAAATAGAAGGAAAATTCAATTGGCCAGCTGGAGGGAAAGAATAAAACAGAAAAGAAATTGAATAAAAAGAGGAAAAAATTTATATGCATATATAAAAACACCTTTTAATTAGGTTTTTTAAGGATTATATATTAATTTTTATGATTAAAATATGAATATTTTTGTACATTTTAATTAAATTATATTATTTTAATTATTACTGGCCTGATTCTAAGTTAACCTCGATCTGAGCCACTTACATTTTTAAACTGTGGTAATAACCCCTTAAATGTAATATATATAATTAAAAAGGAGAAAAAAGATGCTAGTTATACCATACTTTATTATTAGGTTGAAAAAGAAGTTAATATAGAATTTGATATATTATATATCTTATCTCTTATTTTGCATTAATTGAGAGTTTCTTAAAATTTTAATAGCATTTTTCAATTTGGAAACCAAAAAAAAAAATGAATCTTCAAATAAATAAGCATGAGTCCAAAGCTGGATGCAATAAATAAATTAATATTCAAAATTGACGGATAAATAAACCATTTCCCAGTTCTCAAGTAGGGAAAGAAAAAGCAAATGCAACTCTATAAAAATCAAAAGATCTAAATTGCCTCCGTCTGAAAACTGAACAATGAACTAATCTAAGTCTTGTCATGGCACATTAGCATCCAGTGAAGGAAGAGATGACATTAAGGTAGACATTTTCTGTGCAAGGAATTGTGAGGGCATCCGTTGGATGATGGTATCCAAATTCTTCTTCAGCTTCACTTAACAACTCTTGAAACGCAAGTTGATTCAAGTATGATATTGGGATCACAAATCTCTTCATTTCCTCACCGACATACACTGCTAGATGACCCTTAGGAACTTCAACAGATTTTGAAGACCTCTTGATGCCAGGTAGACGAAAACCCATATTGTTCTTTTATTGAAGAAGAGAATAAGATGTGTTTCAAAAATGATCCTTAAGAGTATTGTGAGAATTTTGCGTTGCTAGTTTCTGAAAGCGCACAAGTATACCAGTATATATAGATGAATGGTATAGAAAAGGTTATATGTGATAGAACTTAATTATTGGAAGACAAGGTCATATAGAGTCACATGGTGCTGTCTTAGAGGTCTTCTTTAGAAAAACTAACAAGGCGGAATGACCTCAATGAGGAGTGGACTAAAACCCATTTGGCAGAGATATGAATGATGAAGCGTTAGTTAAGCGATGTTGTCCAGAGACATGGGATGATAGGGATCACATGATACTATATTTATGTCTCTCTCAAATGTCAAGAAGGATCAAAGTTTGATGTCGATCTGAAGACTTTATAATTGTTAGTTTCATTTCTCAACATGCTTGAGACGTGTTATTTCTCAGTTGGATTGATTAAAAGTAACCACAAAAGAGGTGTCTCAAGCATGTCTAGAACTCAAAATGACAACCACAGGATTCTTCAAATAGATATTAATTAAGCTTTGAGCTGTATCAAGTGATGATCCTTCTTGAACACAAAAACAGAATCATGTGATTTTTTCATCCATGTTTCTGGACTTTACCGCCTCAAAGTTATCTAACTCTTGATCAATGTCGTCACATTTCAACCAAATGGGTGTCCAAGTCCTCTCTTCATTTGGTTCCCTATTATAAGACACGAGCATGTGAACACTTAAAACCCTTGTCTTCCATTATTAGGCCCCATCACAGAAACTCTCCTCTACCAATTATTGAAGGAAAATAAATGCATTCATCTATATATACTTGCAAGCTTTTCCGTAGAAGCAATTCAAATCTACAACAATATCCTCAAGCGTCTAAACTCAACCACTTTCTTCTTATTCTTACCCATAAAAAATGGGTTTTCGTTTACCTTTAATTAGAAGGGCGTCATTTACTACAAAAGTGGCTTCTTCAAGATCAAATGAAGTGCCAAAGGGTCATCTAGCAGTGTATGTGGGACAGGAAATGAAGAGGTTTGTGATCCCAATATCATACTTGAATCATCCTTCATTTCAAGACTTGTTAAGTGAAGCCGAAGAAGAATTCGGGTATGATCATCCAATGGGTGCCCTCACAATTCCTTGTACAGAAGATGCCTTCCATACAGTCACTTCTTCCTTCAATGGGTGCTAGCTTGCAAAGAGAATACATTAACTCATTAGATTAGTCAACACGATTTCGTAATTGGCGTAGTTTATTAGGTCCTATTGCTTTGTAAAGATTTTGTTCTTTTTCTCCCCGTACATTGCTTGGGAAGTGAAAAATTGTTCATCTGGGATGAGAAGTTGATGAATAGGCCTTTTGACTTAATCTCAATCAATCTTCAATATCAAAAGCATCTTGTAATATTTTGGGTTTTTGTGAAGATGAGTTATGTTGATATTATTCTGTGGTAAAATATAGAAAAAGACATTGAATCAACATTTCGCGCTTGGGTATCAACTTCATTTCCGCATATTTTGATGCAAGTGGCCTCCCCAGAGAATTGATGTCACACACACCAAACAGTTTTCAGGGTCTTCGACTTTCACTTTTGTTGGAAATTGTGCCCTAAGGCCAATCATTGTACTTCACACATTATTTATTTTAATGAATTTTCTCCATTTAATTATCATAAACTTTGCGTGTTTATTATGATAATTGCATCCATGGATGAATTATGAATATTGTCCTAAATATCCCTGGTAATTATCCATGTGGGAACAAAGATGAAGTAAGACCAGTGTGACTTTGATAAGGTATGAAGATACAAGTCAAAGTCATAGGCACTTGTAAGAGTACAAGGTACTGGACCGACCCGCTATGAGAAAACTATATGGATTAAGTCATTAGCTTATCTCATATGTAATCACATCACAATGCCCTGCGACCTGAGATCATCATGGATTCCTACATGAGAGTCACTAAGCTTTGACCTCGTCGAAAGTCATCTTAGTTGAGTGAGTCTGAGAAATGTATGTCCATACTGTAACGAAAAGGGGTTTTCGTTTCTTTAATCAGACTACTCAGGGATCGAGAAAGTAATGGTCAGAAATAGGAGGATGATGTCATCCATGCCTCATCCTTGACCGAAATATCGCAAGACAAAAGGGACGTGATGTGGTTGCATGAAAGGTTGCGTCGTGTTAACGATCCCCGTATGATTTGGGTAGTCGTAATGTCTTGCTAGAGACTGCTTGCGACTTGTGGGCTAATGTTGAGTTTAGCCCACTGCCAACTTTATATGGGCCTATAGGGTCGCACACAAGAACAGCCCAACATCAGCTTTATTTATAGGGTTTATTCGAATTTTAATATATGTGTATATATGTTGAAATTCAAAATTGCACAATATTATATAAATAATATTTGTGTGTGTTAGTTTAATTTATTTAATAAATTAAACAACTAACATTAATTTAATTTATAAGGATAAATTAAATCTGTTGGCTCATTATTTGGATTAATTAAATGGATATGATTTGATCAGATCAATTTAATCCAAATTAAGATTGCAAAATTCAAATTTAACATTTTGAATTTCAAATTTCGAATTTCAAGATTAGATTTTGAATATCTTTTTGAAATTCAAAATTCAAGATTAGATCTAGAATATCTTTTGAAATTTGAAATTCAAGATTAGATCTAGAATATCCTTTGAAATCCTAATTTCAAGATTAGATCTAGAGTATCTTTTGAAATCTGAAATTCAAGATTAGATCTAGAATATCTTTTGAAATCCGAAATTTAAGATTAGATGTAGAATATCTTTTGAAATTCGAAATTCAAGATTATATCTAGAATATCCTTTTGAAATTAAAATTTGAATTTTTCAAGATTAATAAACGATTAATCCTTTATTATGATGCACTCTATGAGCTTTATAAATATAAGTGCTCGTGAATAGAAGAAGCATCCCATTCGGTATTTTTGAATTCGTTCTTGAGCCACGAAACCCTAGAGAGAGAGTGAAATAAAGAAGCGCTAGCACGCTGCTATTGTTAGAGACTGTTCGTGTGGATACCGATAGAGGGAGGCGATTGAACAAACGTCAGCTTCTCGTGATCTTAAGTAAGAACGCGGGACGTTGTGGAATGAACACGGGACGTTGTGGAATCTGAAGAGATCCAGACGCAAAGGAAGAGACGATCTTGAAACACAAAAGGTACGCCTTCATCTCCTCAATCTAAACTCCTTTGACAGATCCGTATTTGGGATTAGAAAATTTTAAATTCCGCTGCGTGTATGTACTAATCCCAACAACTTTTACATTCCAAGTCCCAGTTATTGGGAATAAAGAATATTTTTTAAAAAATGGTTTCATTTTATGCTTAAAATAATATTCGAATAAAATAGCATCTAGCACTATAAAAGTAACATCAACTAGCTTGTCCAGTGCACCATAAATAAAATTATAGCATTAGATGCAATTCGAAAATAAAATAATATCATGGATGCTCCTTTGCCCATATATATTTCCAAGGAATATATATTAATTTTTAATGTCAACTTCGTAGCTGTATTTTTTAAAAGACGTAACATAGTTTATGGTTTTTTATGTCTTCAATGTTATTTTCTCAATTCTTAAAAGCAGCAACACTAAGAGTTTAAATCTCTTAAATGAGTTGCCTTGATAGTTGTATGCACTGTCTATTACAACACCGCGTGATCGTTGAAAAGTACCATTAAGAGCTTAAGGCAATATCATGTGATCCCATATGTCCATTGTCTATTGATTGAGAGTTCACATATATTTTCATAAATTGAGATAATACCATTAAATTGAAGAATGAAGACAATAACATAAATTATGTTTACTCATCACCATCCATTAATGCCCATCCATATAATTACTAAGTTGATATTATAAAATAATTGGAAATTTCCCATGAAATTCAGAGTTATATTGATTACTACCAAATGAAATATTTTTATTATTATTCTAAAGATTTTCCTGGCTAGGACTAATTTATTAGAATATAAAAAAGTCCTTGATTAAACTGATTGATTAAAGAAGAGATAAACGGTATATAATATATAAAAGGGACCTCTACGGAATCGCTTAAGCTATTTTAATAGAAAGACAACCTTAATATATAATTTGCTTTCATTTACATGGAAGAAGTTTGGTTCCCTAAAACTAAGTCTTGATACGAAGTTACCGCACTAAGGAATATAACTTTCTCTTCTCAGTCTTTCATAATCAATTCATGTGAAAATTGTCTATTGAAAAATTTCTCACTGACGTAAATATATTTACACTTCCCAAGTAGGGGAAGGAAAAAAATCAGTACAAAGCATAATTATAATATTAATCGCCTTCCATACAGAACTGTGTTGACAAATCTAAGCTAATATTCTCTTTGCAAACTAGCATCCGTTGAAGGAAGAAGTGACTTTTTGGAAGACATCTTCTGCACAAGGAATAGTGAGAGCACCCATTGGATGATAATACCCAAATTCTTCTTCAGCTTCACTTAGAAGCTCTTGAAATGAAGGTTGATTCAAGTATGATATTGGTATCACAAACTTCTTCATTTCCTCTCCCACGTACACTGCTAGATGACCCTTAGCCACTTCACCAAATTTTGAAGAACTCTGCTTTCCAGCAAATGAAGTCCTCCTAATGCTAGGTAGACGAAAACCCATTGTTTTTTTTTTGGTGTAAGAAGAGAATAAGAAGGAAGTGTTTGAATAAGATTGATGCTTGAGAGTATTGTATGTAAGATCTGAGTTGGTTGCTTTATGAAAGCATACAAGAATGAGTATATATAGATGAATGGTGGTGGTGGAAGAAAGGTTATATGATGGGAAGTAATTATTGGAAACAAGGGCATATAGAGATCACATGGCCTTGTCTTAGAGAAGTCTTTTTCAGAAACCAACAAGTCAGATGAGCCCAATGTAAGAGAAGACTCCAAAATCCTTTTGCTTGAGTATGATTGAGAAGGATCACATGATATTATTTTACACGTCTTTCTTAAATATCAAGAAGGATCGTTGAAATTTCACAAAGCCTAATGTTTTTATAATTGTCAATCTCATTGATTGACATGTTATCTCGGTAGGATCGATGAAGAAGGAGCCTTAAGAGGTGTGTCTCAAGCATGTCTTGAAATATCAAGTACATAAAATTTTTCAATAATAGACATCAAGCTTTGAAATCTGCAAATAATCCTTCTTATAAACAAAACAGTATAATATTTTTCTCATCCTTGTCTCAGGACTGGGCTACAACTCATTACCCAACCATTTATCACTCATATACCAACCAAATGGTTATCGAAGCCCAATATAAGACACATCCATGTGAACTATCAGAGCCCTTGTCTTCCATTAGGCACTGTCACAAATAACTCTCACCCACCAATTATTGTAGAAAAACAAATCCACTCATCTATATATACTCACTTTCATTTCATAAGCAACACAACTCCACAACAACATACTCAAGCATCTAAATTTGGGCACTTTCTTACTCTCTTAAACACAAAAAAGGAATGGGTTTTCGTTTGCCTGGGATTAGAAGGGCTTCAAATGCCACAAAAAAGGCTTCAAAATCAGGTGAAGTACCAAAGGGATATCTTGCGGTATACGTTGGAGAAGAAATGAAGAGATTTGTAATCCCAATATCTCACTTGAATGGCCTTCATTTCAAGAGTTATTAAGCCAAGATGAAGAAGAGTATGGATGTGACCATCCAATTATAGGTGCTCTAACTATTCCTTGCAGAGAAGTCTTCCTCAGCGTTACATCTTCTCTCGATAAGTGCTAGCTGACAAAGAGAAGATTGAACGTATGTAAATTGGTCAACACAATTTTTACGCTTCTATATAAGCAAATGGTCGAAATACAAACAAATCAAACCAGCCCCCAACTCGTCCCCTCCAATCGCTCTGGAAAAGAACACATGAGTAATTACAACGATTTCATAATTGAAATGAACTCGATGCTGCAACAAGCTGAAACGGCCATGGCTGCGCAGTGCTGTTGCATCTACAGGGTGCCAAATGATATGCGCAGGCTGAATGTAGATAGCTTTACCCCAAAGTTGCTTTCTATTGGCCCCTTCCACTATAGGAATGCCAACCTACAGAATATGAAAAAGTACAAGTTTGTGTATTTCAAGCAATTTTGCCAAAGAATTTCCAGTACCATAAGTTTGGATGGATTAATCAGCTTCGTCGAAGAGATTGAGCCTAGTGTTCGTCTTCATTACTCGGAGCCTATTGAGCTTAGCAATGAGGAACTTGTGAAGGTCATTCTATTGGATTCTTGTTTCATATTTGAGCTGTTTTGGAGGTCCTATTATATCGATTGGAAGGGTGTTACTAACTTCAAACCATGGCAAGCCAATACTATAAGGTTAGATTTGCTCTTACTTGAGAATCAGCTGCCTTTTCCCGAGCTTGAAAGGCTATTCATTCGAATTTTTCCCTCTAGCATGACATATAATAGTCGCGGTAATCCTTCATTTCTTATGCTAACTTCTGACTATTTCAAATACTATAACAAGAAGAAATTAGACCCTCAAGGTGTTAGCATCAGCCACTTCATAGATCTGATTAGAACATTTTACTTACCACCACCGAGTAGTCGACCGCAGAGATCGCCCAAATCAGTAACACATCTTCAGAGTGCAACCGAGTTAGCAGAAGCAGGGTTGACATTTAAGAAAGGTACAAGCCCTAGCTTGCTAGGATTCAGATTGAGCCCGAGCTTGCTAGGATTAAGATTAAGCCCGAGCTTGCTAGGATTCAAATTCTTCGGTCGAGTTCTTGAAATACCAGAATTACTAGTGGATGATTGCACTGAAACTTTGTTTCGCAATCTGGTGGCGCTGGAGCAGTGTCACCATCCTTCTGATTCTTACATCACCGACTATGTTGCCATTATGGACTTCCTTATCAACACAAGCAATGATGTGGATCTCTTAGTCCAGGAGGGAATCATCATTAACTGGCTTGGAGAATCCAATTCTGTGGCTAACTTGTTCAATAGTCTCTGGAAGAATGTCACAAACGTAGATTTCAACTCCCATTACTCAGAGCTTTGCAATGACTTGAATGCCTTTAGTAGAAGTCCTTGGCATAAGCTGAAGGCCACTCTGAGACATGATTACTGCAACACTCCTTGGCAAACTGCTGCTTCTATTGCTGCAATTCTGCTCCTGCTTCTCTCTTCAATACAAGCAGTTTGTTCTGTCTTACAGGTGCTACCGCAATATAAGAACAGCTCATCACATTGAGCTTCTCTTTGCCATATATGGCAATTTGTAGCTTTTTATGTGTACTGCAAGAAATAATTGTGTAGAGCTATCATCCTAAATCTATGCATATTCTTCTCATGAAACTCTCTCAACTAATCATTTAGTTTGGATTATTTGGCTGAACATTTATTGATAATTTTTTCCCTGCTATTTGTGACTAGATTCAAGGTGTGAGAATGTTGGGTTGGAAACTGATTATTTATCAATCTGTCTCTTATAACTTCTCTGCAAACTCTTTAAAGCGAAGTGTCTTTGATCTTTTCATCTTAGCCATAAGCTTCACTTGCGCGAGTATTTGAATCGGCCGATAACCTACATAAAATCATTTAGAATTGACTCCCTCCATTTGAAACATCAAAAGCCTTGGAACTGAACGTAGAGTCGCGTGACTGCTTCAATGTCCTCAACTTCCTTGTCGATTCATGTGTTCTGTTTCATCATCTTAAGTTTGTGGCTTGTCCATGTGAGTTTGTTCGGAAGGACACTGGGATGAAGAAGATGCCAAATTGCATATGAGGCCAACAATTCTGGAAATTTCTTAGACGTCTCCCATTAATGGAAGGACACCATGAGTTCAAACGATTATTATCAATCAAAGATGGCTTCTAAATTAACTATGAAGATTGTAGCGGTTGAATATTTTAGATTGTAGGTGAGCCTCTTGGCTTCTGTGAAACCAAATAGGAAATAAAAAGTACGAATCACAAATCAAGATCAATCAGTTGTTACTTGGAATGCCCACTTTCTTAAATCTGAGATGGAAACTGAAAGAACAGCATTCGTTTGGGGGTGGAGGGTCCCACTATCTTGCAATGTCTCTGCCAATTACTGGTGTTCTTTTATTTTCTTTTTGTTGTGTAGTTTTTTTTTTTGTCAGGTTCACATGTTTGATTGTTTCTTACCAATTTTCATTGCTTCTCAGCCATATGAAATGGCTTTTCACTTTTGGGCTAAAATAATTTAAGAACTACGTTATATAATTTAAGAAATTGCAACGCAGCTTCTTCGACGTTGAAGTAATAAATGCAATGAACATGACAGAGAAGAGAAGGACCCCAGACAGCTGGAAAGTCGTAATAAAGCAAGACCTACCTTTGTAATTTCCAACTTCCTCCTGCGCACGCCTAGCGAGGCAAGTGACATTCGTTCAAGAATTTTTTTTTTTATAAAATGAGGTAACTTCTTTTCCAGATTTGCACCGTAAATAATCACTTTAACATATTTTTTAAAAAAATAAATATTGGTTATTTAATTATTTTATGATAAGATTTATGAATTATTTTATGATATTCATAAATGTAACATATAGTTGTAATTGAAGTGATTTTGATTTAAAAGATACAGGGCAAAAAAAAAAAAGATTTAAAAGATACAACCTCATCGTATATCTCTCCAAATTTCCACCCCATCATAACCGACAATTCTTTTTACAGCCTCGTGTGAAGACCTATAAAATTAATTGGCTTCTTTATTACAGTCCCCTGAAATTGCATCGCAGCTTCCTCGTTACATACCCACACACAGTCTGAAAAGGAAGAAGCAGAGACTGATAGTTAAAATTGTCTAGAGTATTTTTCAAAAATGAAAAGATATAATTTTTTAAAGGAAGAGATGTGATTTTATATAAGGTTGTGTTTTTATAAATTAATTAATTTTGTGCACAATATTCGTTTTCATCTTCTTCATCCCTTCTTCTTGTATTCTTCAAAGAACCATTCCCATCAACATCACCAATCACCAACCATCTTTAGGCTTATTTCAGTAAATATAAATGGTTTCTCTGAAGTAGTTTATTCATATGAGTGTGTTTCACCCAAATTCTGATAATGACGAAGAAGATGCCAATAGCTGCTATAAAACCCCCAATTATGATCCTACGCAAAACTCAATATATGAGGAAACATGTGTGTGTGTGTGTGTGTGTCTATATAACACTAGTATACTGCTGCACAAGAATCTACATCCATTTACAGTTTTAGCTTTTTTGGATCATCCTAAAAACTTGATCCCTATGGCAGGAAGAAGACAGATTTACATTGAAGCATGCATAGAGAAGAGAAGGATCCCAGAAACTGATGACATGCAAGAAGCAAGTGGAAAGTTAGGACAAAGATCAAAATGAAAATTGACTTGTATGTATGAAATAATTGGGAAGTAAGGAGATAATAAACGGTTCATGTTCCCATGTTGGACTTCATCTTCGGAAATTGATTCCACAATATGTTTCCTCAAAATCTAAGTCAACTAAAAATAAGCTGTAATTAAGATGCAAACTCGCATAACAAATTCTTGTTTAGAAATAATATTGTCTCGGAAGCTTTTTAAAACTGGTTGGAAGTGTTAAAATGGACCAATGTTATTATGCCTTACCATTAAAAATGCTAGAAGTCAAAATAAGTTTTTATAGTTTTTGAAACTTGTAAAGGAAAATTGAATTCAAAAAAATTCCACAGTAACATCGCTGTTGAAGGAAAAGTAAATTTCCACCACACTTAAAAATATGTATACAACTAATCAATGGAGGGTACCGTGAGTCCACACACGTAAGAAGGAAGAAAGGATCCTCAAGTGAAAAACCAGGGAACAAGCTCGAGTTAAAAGAAGAATTCTTGGCTGAGAACACACACACTATTTGGATCTTTATGATCCTATTAAGAAATGATAAATGGAATTGAAATGTGTTTACATGGGATCAAATATAATATATACATTGCAGCAGATTGCACCAGCAAACTACAGAATGCTTCCAAGTGATCATACGCAGGAGCTAAGCCCCTAAAAACATTCAATATCCTGGCAAAAGGTTGATGCTTTTAAAACCCAGCATTGAAATTTATTTAACTTTAAAGAAATCTAAAGGTTTAATGGTTGAACCGTGAGTTTAAATTTAAATACAGCATACAGCCAAGATAAAAGGAACGAAAAACCACTCACCTACAACTGCAAAACAGCAACAGATGAGAAGGATTTTGAGCAAGATGGATTGGGAAAGAAACTGAAAGGGTTGCGGTTTGAGACTTGAAGAACTTAATTAGCTTCTGTTATTTATAGTCTCCTGAAATTGCAACGCAGCTCAAGAACTACATTTATACATAATTTAAGAAATTGCAACGCAGCTTCTTCGACATTGAAGTGTAAATGCAATGAACCTGACAGAGAAGGACCACAGACAGCTGGGAAGTCGTAATAAAGCAAGACCTGTGTAATTTCCAACTTCCTCCCTCACGCCTAGCGAGACAAGTCACATAGGTTCAACAGTATTTTTTTTTATAATGAGATAATTTCCTTCATTGATTTACCTTATAAATAATCTCTTTCACGTATTTTTAAAAAAATAAATATTGGTTATTTAATTATTTAATGATAAGATTTATGAATTAATTTATGATATCCATAAATCTAACGTATAATTGTAACATCTTATTATTGAAGTGATATGTTTAGAAATTTTCATTGAAATGTTTTTGATTTAAAAGATACAACTTCAAAATATATCTCTCTGAATGTCACTCCATCCTAACCGACAATTTTTTTTTACAGCCTGTTATGAAGACCTATAAAATTAATTAGCTTCTTTTTTACAGTCTCCTGAAAATTGCATCGCAGCTTCCTCATTACATACCCACACAATCTGAAAAGGAAGGAGCAGAGACTGATGGTTAAAATACAGCACGGCAACTACTTTTTTTAGAGTTCAAAATTCATCTTGTAATCAGAGAGATCCGTGAAGCAGTAAAGAAGCAAGACCTACGTTTGTAATTTCCAGCTTCCTCACACACAGCTAGAGAGAACTGTTGAGTCAAGGTTCATTGTAATTTCCAGCTTTAACTGGGAGCTTGACTTGGAACAGTTTTCTGTCCCTCTTTGTTTGAGAACTTTTTTTTTTTTTTACAGCTAAGACTTAAAATTAAAAATTGGGAATTTTTAGTGTAAAAGGTCATATAGGGCCCAAGTCTGATAAGCCCAATAAGGGTTCAAATTGGAGCTAGCAATTAGGCTAGTTTTACATTTTCTTTTTTCATTTAATTTTGAATCTTCTTTTTTTAAAAAAAGAGCAAAAAATCATAAAGAAAGGTCTTTAAAATCTTTGAAATTGTAAAATAACAAATTAGGTTTTTAAATTTCCATAATTTCAAATCAAGGCATTGGTCAGATAGGGATTTTAAAATATTGGTGAAAAGGTGAAGATGCGAACTACAAAGGTAATCACTTTTCATCCGAATGAAAATAATTTCTATCGGTAAATTATTTCTTATAAGTATTAGTTATTCTATTATTTGAAGCACTTCTGTTTCAAGTATTATTGAGTACTAAATGTAGACATCCTTTCCAACGAAAATTTAAATCCTAACTTATCATGTTGGGAGGAATTAATCTAATCTATCAAACTGAATACCTTCATAAAAAATTTAGGCTCACGCTGTGTGGGTTTTTCATTTTAATGTTTTTTTTTTCTACCAGGAACATTTTCATAAGCTCTCTGGTGACTTTTCAATTTAATGTTAAACTAACAAGAAAATGTATTCTATGATTTTCGTTTATTACTTATTTTAGAATCAAAATAATTAATTCAAATTTTATTTTTGAAATATATTAAAAAATTAATAAAAAACTTATTCCAAATAAAAAATATATTAAAATTAAATAAACAACATGTAAGTAAAGATGATGAGTAAAAATATAATTTTAAAAAAGTCAATAAATACAAAAAAATAAAAAAAAATTAATTATTAGAGGTAAGGTCATCTTTACACTTCTATTTGAGCGAGTAGCCGAAATACAAACAAATCAAACCAGCAAAAAATTTACGGATGGAACTTATGGTCTGTTTGGTAGCATGGAACTGAAGGCAAGGAATCGGAACTGGAAATGGGCTGAAGCATGTTTGGTGGGTTGGAACCCATTTCCCCATGGAACCCAGTTCCATCAAAAATCTTGGAACCTGGTTCCAACCCACACCCTTCAGAACCCAGTTCCACCTCCCTTGGAACTGTGATTTTTACCTTTTTGCCCTTTTCTCCTCAATCCTGTGTCAAAGTCCCACATCGAAGAGGCTCAGGAGGATGCTGGGCTATATAAGCGGGTGCGCTGCACACCCTCATAAAAGCTCTTTTGGGGGAGAGAGTAATGGCCCGTGACAAACTGGTATCAGAGCCAGCCATGAGCCTTCGGTCTCTGGTGGACCCTCCGGACGCCGGCGAGGTTGCCGGTGGGCCCCGCGGCGAGGTCGCTCGCGGATTGGCTGGGGGAGAATGTCAAAGTCCCACATCGGAGAGGCTCAGGAGGGTGCTGGGCTATATAAGCGGGCGCGCTGCACGCCCTCATAAGAGC
>JANTPZ010097186.1:0-56659 GCA_025593235.1 Vachellia pachyceras
ATTAATGTAATAATAGAAAATGTATATGGGTATAATTGTCTTAACTTTGGCTTCCCTCCAAAAAACCCCAATTTGGAGGGGAGCCAAAATGGGGGTAATGGAGGGGAGGGGAAGGCAAATTTTAGCTTCCCTCCCCTCCAAATTTGTAAACCAAATGAGGGGAGGGGATCATTTTCCCTTCCATTCCATCCCCTCCCCTCCAACCAAACACACCCTTACGAGTGACGAAGTCAGACACAGAAATGGAATAAACAGAGAGAGGCTCAAATCCATTTTTATAATCACTCTCCATTATTGTCGCATTCCATTTGCAAGAAAATTAAATTACTTACAAAGTCTCGAATTTTTCTCCATCCATGAGAAGGACGGCGACGCGTGCGAAAGGAGATGCTTGGAAGCGCGTGCCATCTATTGTCCAATAGAGATAGTACACGTGGAGAGAATCTAGTGGGAGTTGAATCTCTCCACTAGATTCTGATTGTAGGTTAAAATTTGCTTGCCGTTAAAGTAATTAATAATGTTTGACCAAAGAAAAAATTAATTAATAATGATTAATGCATCTACATTTTCATCTTAAGCCTTTTTTTAAGTTAACAATAAAAATATTAAAAATTAATAGAGATAATTGTCCATGTGGGTTCTCATGTACTAATTAGAACTTATTCTAATCCGTCTATTCTGTTTTATAAGATAAAGTTTGATGTTACTAAAAAAACTAGTCAAGATAATATTGCCACTGAGGGAAAATTTTTATAGCAAATTTATATTTTAATATTTTCTTTTATTTTGACTTAGTTTAAAAAAATCGAAATTATATATATACGTATAAATCGTTTGGTAACCGTTTCAAAACCTAAATTTTATGATAAAATTTAAATTTTACCCTAAAATCTATTTTTTTTAAGTACTCACATTTTTTTAAATATAGATTTTAAAAAAGTTATTTTCTTGTCAAATTACATTTTTTTATAATAAATTTTCTCTTTCATCTTTTTTTTCTTTTTCTTTCATTTTTCTTACTTACTTTTTATTTTGAACTCTGTAAAAGATATTATCACCATAACTTCCCAAACATAATCACATTTTCAAAACATATATTTTACCTTATAATCCGTAAAATTTATTCTCCCAAATTTTATTCTACAAAATTTAAATTTTATCTCAAAATCTGTAAAAGATATTTTTTACCCAACTTCCAGGCAAACTTCATATCTGTGATCTTTCCCTTCCGTGTCACAGGAGTTTCATAATGGGTTACGCATTTTTTTTTTTGGAGTACTTGTTTCTCCCTTTTTCATGGTGGAGATTATGCGGTGCAACATTTTCCCACTGTGCCTTTACTCTTCGGGAGTAACTGTATAGAATTAAGGTAAAATTTAAATTTTTTTAGAATAGAATTTAAGAGAATATTTTTTACGAATTCCGAAGTAAAACCTAAATTTTTAAAGGTGATTGTATTTGGGAAATTATTGACTTTGACGGAATTCAAGGCAAAAAGTAAGTAGGAAAGATGAAATAAAAAGAAAAAAGAAGAAGAAAGGTTAAAATATATTTTTAGTCCTTTATGTTTGTGTTAGGTTTCATTTTAGTCCTTTAAGTTTAAAAAGTACACTTTTAATCCCTCAAACTTAACACCGTTAGTTTCGCATAACAGAAAATGATGACTCATCAAATTTAATCGATAATTGTGTAATAAAACGTTGACAAAACATACTCACATTTTAATTATAATTTAATAATATAATAAATTTGATATTTTAAATTGTGTAAAATAAAAAAGTATATAAAATAATAGCATTAAATTTGATGAATCAGCAATTTCCGTTAGGAGAGACTAACGGCGTTAAGTTTGAATGACTAAAAGTGCACTTTTTAACTTAAATGACTAAAGTGAAACCTGACGCAAACATAAAGGACTAAAAGTATACTTTAGTCAAGAAGAAAATAGAAAATTTATTATGAGAGAGTATTTGATTTAACAAGATAATAGATTTTTTAAAACCTAGGTTTAAAAAAATATCAGTACTTGGACAAAATATAGGTTTAATCACAAAATCTAAATTTTCAAATGGGAGTCAAAACAGCCAAAACGCTGATCCAAACATATTTTTAACCTTTGGTGCCTCATATTAGGGGAAATGAGTCTAATTCGTTTTAGAACAAAAAAGTATTTTCATTGAAATTAAAAAATTTTGCAAAATGGTTAAAATGTAACACTAAATTCAAAATATGTAATCTCTATTTCTCATTGCTCTTATTGTCATTAATGTACGATCTGATTGGAGAAATGATATTGACATTAAATGTGTAATATATTTCTAATTTTTGTTAATTTTTTAAATTACCTTTATTGATATTTCAACAATAATCAAGTGAGAAATGGTGTAAAGCAATTAAAGAGGGTATTTTAAAAATGTAATATTAACTAAATCCTTAATCTAATCAAATTCGGTAAATATATCTACATTTATGATTTGAAAAATATTATTTATGAGTTATTACTTATAAATTCATGAGTGTCACCTTGATATTTTTAATATATATACGCTTTTTTAATAAATGTTACCATAATTTTGGAAATAAAAATGATGTATGATCAAATCAAATCTTGAGAAAAGTAATATATATATATAGTAGTTTTTTTAAAAAAATTGTATTTGGTGTTTTCTGTTTTGGACGTTTTAGAAAAAGTCCACTCACAAAAAAAAATAAGCCAAACAACTTTTTGGTTAAAAAAAAACCAAACAACTCTTTTTTTTTTGTCAAATAAAAACCAAACAACTTTTTTTGGTGAAAAGGAAACCAAACACTATTGACTTTTCTTTTTTGGTTCGTTTCAAATGCTCCTTAGTCATTGATACGACAAAGTTATACTTTGTTCTTTTCTTCTCTTTATTTTTTTAATTTTTTATTAATCTTTTGGCCATCCTTTTTTTCTCTTTCACATTATTATGCACTGCGCAATTCCCATAATTGCAAAGATGCTTAAGAGAAAAATTGCTAAAAGTGAAAAACCATGATTTTATAATCACTTGTAAGACTGCCGGTAAATAAGAAGTGCTTTTGAGAACAATTAATTAAAAGATAACTCAGTTTCATTCACTCATGTCCATTATGATTGATCAATCTTTTGTTAGAGGTGTTATATAGGGGTGGTTTAGTTTTTTCCTCTTCTCAAGCTTAGCTTACCTTTGTAATTCAAAAAAAATTATTGATACTTATCTCTTTTTTCTAATCAAGTTTTCATCTTTTTTTATGATAATTAGAAAAAGTTGACCTTAAATTCCTATTTGACACCTTATTTAGAGAATGTTACATGAAGCATTTAGGTCCTTGATGGGAAATAGGAAAATGTCTGAAATGACACTCCCTAAGGTTATTTCATACCGTTTTTCTATTCCTCATTTCTCGTCAAGGACCTAAAGGCTTCATGTACAGTTGTTCAATAGGGATTTATGTCTAATTTTTTCTTAATATTTTATTAAAATTATTAAGGAAAATGATATATAAAGTACTTGAAAAATAGGAAATGACAGAATGATAATTCCAATTTCAAAAATTTTAGAATAAGTATTAGTTACAATGAAATAACAAAAATTTCCTAGACAAACTTTTTTCTAAAAGAACACTTTAGTTGTAGGCTGGTAGCCAACAGCTAGAGCTCTAGCAGCGGTGGGACCCACTAGAGCTCTAAATTTTTTTAATCCAAGTGGTGGGTACCACTTAATGGTTAAAGCCACAAATGCTTCTTAATATATATATATATATATATATATATTTATTACAAAGCTAGATATCCAAACATTAATGAGATTTCATTTTAGAATTTTACCAAGTCTGAATTGGAATTTATCAATATAAAACAGAAGTTGGTAAATTTAACAATTTTATTTTGATTGATCCTCTTACACACACGAAACTGATAAATCATATCGAGATTTGTAAAATTTTGTAAGAGGATAAGTTAAAACTAGAAAATAACTTGTAAAACCCAATACGAACTTAGTAATCCTCATCATGAAGTTAATAAATTCAAATATAGACTTGATAAAATTTTGTAAAAGGATAAGTCAAAATATTAAAATGACTTGGTAAAACTCAATACAAATTTGGTAATTTCTAACACATAGTTGGTAAATTTCAATCTAAACTTGGTAAAATTATATAATATGATCGGTTATAACAAGAAATTACCTGGTAAAACTTAACAAAAACATGATAATTTTTAATATGAAACTGGAAAATTTCAATATAAAACTCAATAAAATTCTGCAATGTGATCTCACTAAAATGTATGGATATTTAACTTTGTAATATATATACAAAAATGGCCACCAATGCTTTAAACCACCAAGTGGTGGGGCCACCACCTGGATTAAAAATATTTTTGGAGCTTCGATGGCCCCATTGCTACCTGCGGCGAGCCACCAGCTGTGGTGGGCATGTCGATGGAGGGGTGTCATTTTCTTTAAAAAAAATTATTTATGGATATGAATGTCATTTCATTATAGTTAGTACTCATTTTAAAATTTTTAAAATTAAAATCATCATTGTATCATTTTCCTATTCTTCGAGTATATATCATTTTCTAAATTATTACATGATATTGCAAGATATTTTAAAATAAAATTAAAGACCACATAGATGAATTGTCGGCTTCTACATTGACGTGGGCCCACAAAACCGTGGCTCTCACTTGTTGCCATCAGTTTTGTCGTGCTTCACTGTTCTCTTTTGCAATTTTTGTTTCCAGTAAATTATATTTACAATTTAGAATGAGTTACACGTTTGTTCTTCAATAATGTGATTCATTTTACTCGATTAAAATCTTAAAAAATTTATAAATATTAAAAAAATCAGTTAAATCAGTTAATTATTACAAATGTGCATTATAATTATTAGGACCTCATTAAGCATCTATTGTTGCCCTCTGGTTCTTAATTAAGACATATTTAACTAATTTAATTAAATTAAGAAAGTTAATTTAATTATATGTTTTTTTTAAAATATCATAATAATATACTCAATTCCTTCCCTCGCTCTCTTACCTGATTATTATCATGGAAAAACAAGTCTTACATTAAAAATAAATATTAACCCTATAATATATATTAAGAATTAAAAGAGTATTATTTATGCTTTTGTTTTATTTGTTATAATCATATATTCTATTATACTCGTTTGAAAATGTGGTAGAGAAGTACTTTTACGCAAGTCAAGGTAAAATATATGAAGGAAATTATTTTATTTTACGAGAAAACACTGTTGAATATGCATTTAACTTTTGGAATCACTTCATCAAACAAGCTCATTTTGTGTATGAAATAACTCAAGCATTTTTTTACCATCAATTCACACAAGTTATACCCTGTATGTCAATTAAATTCATAACCTCACACTTAAAAAATCTTAACAAAGATGTTGCGTGTGATTTGGCATGCAAGATCTCAATTTGTCTTTTCATTAAATTTTTGTGTCCCTAATTCATCGATTGGTTTAATATGGGATTAAACATATCGATTACTCTGATTTGCCATTTCTATTTTTTTAAGGTTTTTATGTCATTTTCCCTTAAATTTATTTGTTTTATTATTACAAAAAATTAAAAAAATCCTGGGAAGAAATTTAAAAACATGGATATTTATTTCTTCATTGTCGCACTGCTTTGACCCGATCATGTGAGGGAATATCTGAACTGTCAGGTTGACGTCATTTTCATAAGATCTCATCTTGTCAATGGATAAGATGGAATTTATTAAGAAATAATCAAATAGGATAAGGCTTATAAAGTTGATGTATGGTTCCAACAGAAAAGGAGAGAAGAATGAAGTTGATTGGTCAGAAAAGGGCATAAATTCTAGTATTTGTTATTCTTGATGGGTTATTTCAATTCATGCGACAGTAATACATGAGCTTTTTTAAAACAATATTTTCAAAAATTAAACGTAAATTTAACAGTATTTTTACGTAAAATAAGATAATTTCCTCCATATATTTATCTCAACTTACGTAAAAGTATTTTTCTATTGCATTCCCAAACGAGTCTAATAAGTCTTGGTTCTCTCGGACTGCTTTGACCGTAAAAGTAATTATGGGCTTGTTTGAAAGTGCTTTTGACAATAGATTTTTTTTTACAATAGATTTTACGGATTGGATAATATGTTCTACGGATTTCGAGATAAAACCTGGATTTTAAAAGGTAATTATGTTTGAGAAGTTATTGACTTTTACGGATTGCGAGGCAAAAAGGAAAGAGGAAAGAGGAAAGAAAAAAGAAAAAGTAATAAGGAGAAAATTTATTAGGAGACATGGTAAGATTTGACAAGAAAATAGCTTTTCAAAACATAGGTTTCAAACCGAAATTTTGTATCCAAAATAGATTTTCTGAAAAAAAAATGTGAGTATTTGAACAAAACCTAGGTTTTAGGGGCAAAACCTAAATAATGAAACCAAATTTAGATTTTAGGAAAAGAAACTAAACAACCTCGTATAATTTTTAAAGTCTTTCAACCTTGTCTCTATTATTATATAGTCTCGTTAGAATTTTTTCATCATTTATGTAATTTATTTGCTATCTTCTGTATTTTACCTCATACTAATATCATATTGCATTTTAAAAAACAAGAAGCCACATCCAATTAAATGGGGTGAGCTACATTATTAAACTTTATGAATGAAAATAAATGGTCCTTTCATTTCATTTTGATTTTTCTTCTTTGTTTTTCTTCATATAAGTTCAAAAGATTTGTCTCAGTCTGAATCAAATGTTTTTTTTGCCGTGACACTTTTTTACGATTTTTCCCCAAAATACTTTTTACGAGTCTACGATTCTATTTTTTTTGTTAAAGGGCAAAAAAAAAATCTGTGGAGCCTTCCTCAACACACGTGATGAATGACATTCACATAGAAAAGAAGATAGTAAAATATTAATAATAAAATGGATGGAAATCCTATGAAGATTTTGTCCCCATTGCCTTTCGCTTATTAAATTGAATAAATTATACGTATCAGTCTATCCTTATTTATTTATAAAATAATTCTCAGGATAAAGTTCATTTTTTTCATTTAAATTCAAGCATTTTTATCTATTTACGTACACAGTAATCAAAGTATTTTATATACACATTGGATCCGTTTAGACTTTGCGGTTTGAGGAATGGTCCAGTCATGCTAGGCTGCATGTATTTTTTTTCATCAATATCGAGTTAGATTTGATCCATCGGGTTATTAGATTGGTTTATGTATCTTTGTCTCTCTTTTTTAAATTAAAGGGATTATTAGTTATTGTATGCCTTATAATCATTATTTTTATCTTCCAACATCTCAAAAGCCTATTGAAACTTCAAAGCAGATTCCAACATCAAGGGTATGTTTGGAACAACATTGAGAAAGAAAAAACTATAATGCACTGGGAAAAATTATTTATTTCATTTTATGAGTGTTTGGATTCACGATGAATGTGGATGCCCTTCTGGTTGAAATGTGCGTGTTCACGCGGTAGAATGTATGTAATGTAAACGTTTCTTATAGGAACCATTATACAAAATTTTTTTTAAAAAAATCCTTTTCAGTTGTAATTGGACAAAACTTCTAGTTGGGTTGTGAAAATGAATAAAATGACTGTTAATACACAATTTCAAATAAGTACATGAGTATTGTTCACTTATAGAGCGAATGATAGTTGGACATTCATGAAAATCTCTTTATACACAACATTACATGGTGTTTTCCTGCCATCCAACACATTGTCTGGGACATAAATCTTGAGGTCCTCCATGCTCTTAACTCTCGACAACGCAACATATAGTTGGCCATGACTAAAGCAAGGTCTTGACAAGTACAACCCTACATGTCGTAGAGATTGTCCTTGACTTTTGTTGATAGTCATAGCAAATGACAAAATAACTGGAAATTGTCTTCTACGCATGTGGAAATGCCATCTTGTCTCTGAAGGATTCAAGTCCATCCTGTGGATCAAACCTTTTGATTTGGGTTTGAACCATTTAATGTGATGCCTTCAATGACGGATTTACCAAGCTTTGTAACACGTAGACGTGTACCATTACATAAACTAGCAGCTTGATCTATGTTTTGTATCAACATTATAAGTGCGCCAACTTTCAAAGATAGCTTATGAGGAGCCTAGAGCTTGTTATTGTTTTCAGGAACTTGGTAGTGTAAAGGTTGTCAAAGTTATCTACATCCTTTGTTGACTTGCACATGGAGTCACAACTTAAATAATCATATGCTTCCCCAGGCAACAATGTAAAATGTAAGAGTTGATTTCCTTGACAACCTTAATTGTTGGTGCAAGTATTGATCTATCATTGAAGAAGTCATTGCACCCTAAATTGTCCACAAGATTGGTATAAATTGAAGCAACCATTGTTTCCAAAGGGTAAGTTGATGGTGGTATGGACAAAGATGGTGGTATTTCAATATCTGTGAATCCATCTATGTAATGGCCCAATTTGCCATCTCCCACATCTAATAGCCAATTACAGAACCATTGAAGTGCTACCTAATCCTGTCCTTCAGAAAACGATCGTAATCGCATATTTTTGGTAAGATGGAAAATTTTGTAATGATCCCACAAGTATGAAGAAGTAATGCATGCATTGACGATAGTTGCCCTTGTTCCTTTTGGGATAACTAGTAGAATTTGTCGAAAGTCACCACCCATAACGATTCACTTCCCTCCAAATGGTGCATTAGAATGCATAATAGCTTCGTTTGGTAAGCCCGTTACCAAAACGGGTGCGCTTACCGAGACACTTTTCCTCTCACATAAACTACCTCGGAATCTGTGTCCGTTTTCCCAACGGACTATCCAAACGGAGCCAATATCTTTTACTGCATGATCAAATGCTTCAATGCAATAACGTTGCACCATTGGGGCTTCATCCCATATAATTAACTTTGTTCGTCTAATCAAGTTTGCCAAAGGTGAATCATGTTTGATTGAGCACATTGAGAATTCTGTTATAGCAATGGGAATGGAGAACCTTGAATGTGTTGTCCTACCAGAAGGCAACAATGTTGCAGCAATACCAATTGATGCAACAATTATAACTATCTCTCCTTTTGCCCTTCATGTTGATGTCAACGCATTCCATAAAAATATCTTCCCTATTCCACCATAACCATACACGAAGAAGAAACCATCATGCAAGCTGTCCAACGAATCTATGATAGTATCCATTATATGCTTTTGTTCAGAATTAAGGGCACTGACAAATTTATTAGATTCAATTGAAGGGATTCCTTGTTATAAGATAACTCATGTAGGATTAGATTGTTGAATACATCAAGGATTGATGAGTCAACAGGGGAAGGTAGAGAAAGGAAACCCCGCAAGGATTTTCCATTTTCTACAGTAGTATATCAATGTTTCTCAAAGCTAAATATAAATATCTAGATCTATTTAGTGTCATGGTAATCTATTTGATTATCTAAATTAAATATAAATATTTAGATCTATTTAGTGTCATGGTCAAATTGCACAAGACATAGAAAGGAAGCTACATAACAAATAATCATATATTTATATAGACATGCGAAAGTTCATCGGGTTTTTTAGTAGCTCTGTTAAATAATACTTTACGCATTGCTTAATTGAAAACTAAATATCATTAGGCTTGGTGATGACCATATAAGTCAGTTATGGGCTTTATCATATGTCACACAATTTAAGGGACAAACGTTACATCGTATGCAATGTTACAATAATTTGATGGAACTGCTAAGTTTGAAGAATTAACAATAGTATAATGTGAGAGGTATATATAAGTACCATGAACAATACATGAGGTATGTTGATGTCCAATTAGTGTAAGAAGAATTGATGAGCAACCTTCAACGAAAGTACTAATTGGATTTGAATTAGGGTCAATACACACTGGTGTTGATATTTTTCTTCTTATGCTAACTGATTGGATAATTATAAATAGTAAGTAATCTCATAATCTGTGAATATAACGGTATGTAAGTGATATTAGTAACATGGAGTGGATATGAACCTCTAGAATCGACTATTGTGTCTTGTAAATCTGAAGTAACATTTGTAAAGAGATCTTTATATCTTGCACTTCTTCTCTTGTATACATAAGGATTTGGAGATTGTTCTACATTATGATGACTTACTATGAGTACATGATGTACTGTATGAATAAATAAGTATGATTGGAGCGAAAAGTGAAGGTATATTTTAAATTATATATGAATATAAAATAGTTGCAAATATCAGCTCAAGTAATGTTAGGTGCAATGAAAAAGTATGACTTTGCTGCTCCAAACTTGTACCAAACATAATGCGGTTAATGCAAAAGTTAAGCTGCTCATGAAATTTCTTTATTTACCTTTATATCTGGCAGCAAACACTTGATTTCAATTTATTGTGTTATGAAATTAGGTAGCTTTTGCCCAAATAATTTTAAATGGAATATTGCAGTAATATTAAAACTGTGCAGCCACGTTTTCAGATGAAATGGACTCAAGCATTTTATTGGTTCTAACTTTAGAAAGTAATGTAGCTCGTATAGTTTTTTGTATATCAATGAAGCACATGGATAAATGAAGTCATTGGTCCATAATTTTTTTAACATGATCCAATTATAAAATAGCTACATGGAAGATGCAACATAATGTAAGGAAAAAATGCTAAGATTGTTACATGAAGCGCATGGAGAAATCATATAGTTTTCTTAGAAAGTAATGTAGCTCAGATAGTTTTGTTTTGTGTAGTAATGAAGCACCTGGAGAAATCAAGTCACTGGCTTATAATTTTAACATGTTCCAACTATGAAATAGCTAAATGGAAGATGCAACATAATCTAAGAAAAAACTTGAAGCTGAAGTACTACATAGTGCTTTAGCATAAACAACTATATGTTTGGGAAAAAACAAAAGTTTACAATCAATAAAAGAAAGCCACATTAAATGAATTTATGATGTTGAAGCTCAGTTACATAACTAACCTGATCAAAATTTTGAGATGCAATAATCATATAAAAACAAATATGAGGCTTTGGTATAAAGTAGACATGTTGTCAAAAAGTTGTATCATTGTTAGCTAAAATACTACGATGCATTAAAGGAGAATACTAATCTTGGCACTGAAAAGAAAATACAAACAGAATGTGTCCAGAAGCAACCAGAAGATATTACTGACACAAATAAATTGAATCAAATGAGCTCTGTAATGCAACTTATAAAATAAAGTGTGATGGTACATTCAATGCTAAACCATGACAAAAGAATTGCCTGCTGGAATTCCATCTATGGACGGGACACAAAATGGTCCCTTTCCTTTTAATCATTGTGAGTAGCAAAAGCCTATATTGTGTATGATAATAAAATAAATGTATAACACTGCTGATCAAAGGAAAAGTCTTTTGTTTAACCAACATGCCCATGAACAATAATGAAGCGCATGGAGAAATTAAGTCACTGGCCATGATTAATAAAGTTATATAAGAATGAAAAACACATTAAATATCATATAATGTCAAAAGTCCAAAGTTCACCATTGTCTAGTTTAGCAAACAAAAAACACAGATCTAGGCACAACAGTTCACCTTATATTTTACAACATATTACGAGATTGGGGTATATAGTATAAGCAATGAATTTGTGTTTCATTGTAGACATCTTTAAATTTGAATGTTTAAAAAGTATAGAATACACACACTCACGTACATGGTAAACAAAGGTAGAAAAAATAAATTGTCTGGGGTTAATTGTTAGTGGTGTGATGATATCTGTAGAAGATAGCTAGGACAGAAGAATGGATATGGAATATAACTGAGTAACAATGATGTGATTTTGAAATTATGCATGAAAGTCAAAATATTTATGAAGATGATAGTGAGGAAACAAAACCTGGTAAGGCAGTTTGACTATTGGTAATATCCTTCAATACACATGCTTTGTTTTTGTTATTCCGTCTGTGGAAGTTGTTGGTGGACATAACTGGGGTATTTTGAGTGAAGTGCTGTGAACAATTTGCAAACTTTGATGAGTTCTCCATGTTAAGAGGAATGACTTTACACTTGAACTTTGTTGTTTCTGCATGCTTTGTCATATATAATACCTAGCTTTAATAACATTCAATAGCAATGAGGTACCATGTGAGATGTCATTGCTGCTCCAAATGCACAAATAGATTACATAACAGTTACTTGATATTGTGCAACAAAAATGATTGAGAAAAGCAAGGATATATGTAAAGTTGAGAAGAAACTTGTGACAAATAATGAGTGGAAGCAACTGATTCCAGTGGATGTAATACTATGATATGCTTATTAGGAAGCACACATGTATGCTTACAAGAACGAATGTGGTGAAGTGGTACATAGAAAGAAAGGAGTTGTCACATTGTAGGTAAATAGAGGTGGAGTGCTATTGGGAAGCTGCATAAGGTTAAGTTTTGGGACCGAAAGGAATAAAGAGAAGCAAGAGATAGGGTTGTTGTGTTGGGTAGAAATACTGGTGGAGTTATAAGTGTCACGAAGTGTAACTGATTAAGGGGCCCACAATACATTGGGAGAATGCCTTCACTTGAAACGATAGTCTAGAAAAAGTATAATCAGTGTACATGCTGTAAATATGATGTAATTGCAAATATAATTGTTTATATTAATGAAATATGAGATATCAAGTATAAAAACCTGCAAGAGAAGATGTGGATGACCCTTCAGTGTCCCATTGCATCTACTATCTGATAGGGATGATTTTAAACCTGTGGATGAAGGAGCAGATTATTCCAGAACACGTGGGATTTTGCTAAACAGAAGAAAAGAATCATGCTTACTTAGTAATAAACAAACAACACTTTTTGAATATATTGGATAAATCCTCATGGTTGCAGCATCTTTAGAGGCATCAACCTGAATAAGTAAAAGGGAAATTATATTTTAGCATTGATATGGGGAGTTTTATAAGAATGAAAATGGATTTACAATAGAGAGAACTCAAGAAGGCACAACATACACAAATAAACAGCTAACCCTTGCTCTAGTGTGCTAAGAATATTGTTTGCTGAAGTACTTAAGCTGGAAGAGCATTAGTTCATTCCTTTCTGCTAACACTTACAAGTTACCGAAACAAAACTGCATGTGAATGCTTTCTTTACAGCTATAGTAGAATAGGTGTTTGAATGATATAATTAGATATGTCTGATGTGCCCTTCAATGGGTGCTTTGATTGGTGTGATACCAACAATAGAAGGGCTCACTATGTTTTATGTGCCCGGAAGTTGTTCCACCATAGCAAGCAATATGTACATTTTTACTTAATCATTGATTGACCCCTCATACAAACATTCAAAAGATGTAACTGGAGTTTGTTTGTTATTCTGTTGCATGACATATGGGCCAATATTATAAGCAGGATTTATATTCCAATAGAGTTATTCTCCTTTACAGACATGGCCAACAATAACATATCCAACGATAACATTATGAAATATCCTTTAAGGGAAAAACAACAGAACTTCTATTAAAATGGAATTTATGCCATCAATAACAGTTCAAACAAAACAACGCACAAAATATAACAGACAACGTATGCACTAAACTTGGGAACATGACCAAAATGTGCAATTTCAGATAGTTATAAAAGATGATCTACTTCTCCTGATTTATTGATGTTCTTGATGATTGAGATTTGCTAGGATCCTCGGTAGCAGAGTTAAGTCTCTTACCGGTGTTCTTCCTTTTTCCTTTTTGAATCTTTAGGGTGATGCAGTCTGGTAGCTAGGATATAGGAACATCATCTGGTTCTAAATTAATTGTAGGTGGTGAAGATGCACCCGATGAGGCATTGTCGCAGGTAGGAATGGCTTGGTCTTGAAATGTATTACAAGGTGTCTGTAGAAAGAGGTACTCTTTATAATAACATGTGATGTTATATATATTAAATATATACCAAACGATTAAGATCAAGATAACACTTAAACCTGTCTTACATGGTTTGCATGAAGAATATCACCCTGCAGTGTAATTTAATATATTCTTAATACATCTGATATGGCAGAAAACAATACTTTTTTGTTAGAATTGGGTATGAAAATAGAAAAATAACCTTAACAGAAGTTAAGTAAATTGATCAATGAGATTGTCACAAAGAGTGTAATGAATCACACTAATGCTTGCAGTGGGATGCCTTACGTTGTAGTCATTGCGTTTAAGCTTAAGGATCACTCCCTTGCCAACAACACGATCCAACTTAGCAGGAATATCATATTCACAATTTTCCTATTGATTACGTGGTATCCGATTAATTATTATAGAAGATTAAAGGTTTCTACAAAGATTCGGGAGTTTTTTCAGTATTACCTCTTTTAGAATGACCTTCAACTCAAGTGCTAATTTCTGGATAAGTTGGTATGTATGCTTCTCACAAAATAGCACTGATGCACTTCCACTATCATCAAGAACAATGTAATGTAGCTTAAATCTATAGGAAAATAAGTGAATCATGATTATTATACAAAACGTATGTTTGACATGTGTAAGAAGGAAGGACGTATACTTTGGTTCAATGGAAGCTGGTTTTTTCTTGCAGATAGGGCACGTTATCATTCCATTTTCGTCCTTGATTTTTGCAGCACACTTCCCACACCCATCATAAATCCAACCATGAGATGTCTCCAGCTTTTGGATCTCACATATGATGCAAAAAGTATCACCCTACAGGTGTTATATTTACTTTAAATTTAAAATTAAGCAAATTCATTGCTATATGGAATGCAATGTAACAGTATGAAGTAATGAAATGATGAAAAATGAGAAATCAAATTGTTATAAATAATAAGGGGTGTCTAACAATCTTTTGATTGGTAATGCTAGCTATAAGTATTTAGTTCTCTGTCAGCATCATTGATGAAGTTGATTGTTGGCTTGAATACGAAGGTACTTGTTGGCTAACTGTAGTCAAAACGGGTGATAATCCCTCCTTACGATTGCAAATAATTTAACATGGTGATTAGCTTCCTTTCTAAGAAGTATATTTTACACAGCAGTTCAGTGATTGATATCAGTGAAATCTTTAACCTCTTTGATGAAAAGGTTAAAATAGACCCTTATAGCATTGTATGAGTTGCATAGTTGTGGCAAACCTATAATGACGTGAAGAATTATTTGAAGCAACAATTTAATGTGGGGTACAGTATTGATGGCTGTCAATGTTTTTGATAGTTAATGAAGTGTTAAAATGGATAACAAAGAGTGAAAAGTTACCAGATTCAGAGAAACCAATTCTGGCCAGATTTAATAGTATGACCAGCGGAACATCCAAGTCCATATTTTGCAAATAGCTAGTGTAAGCATTGGTTAAGCACTCATCAAAAAGAATACACTCAACGTCATTATCTCTAGATTAATATAAAGAAACTAACTCAAGGGTTGGAAATATGATATAGATGAAAAAAATATTAATAACGGAATGTAGTCATTGTTGTAGGCTGCAGTCTTAACTCCAACTTACTCATTGTCTGTCAAAAGCATTCTAAGTTTATGCTTTGTTTCATTATCCCTACGATATTCCTCCAGTGGCCCAATGGATTTGACATAGGCGAGTACATCTGTGAATAGTGTTTTTAGTGCTATTGAAAGTGTCAAAGTGTTGTTCTAAAGAATAAACGTAATCATTTATACTTCAGTAAAATTTTATCTATTAGGCAATTGACATGGTTGGATTCAGTTGTCTTTAAAATATCAACAACTGGAAAAAAGGAGTAAGCATAAGAAGGTATGGGTCCATTATCTTCCATGATATAGGTGTGTGGTGTAAATGTGAGTTTATACTGATGATCAGTCGCCTTGTACTAATAGATGTTAGGAGTCACAACAAAGTTAGCAATGAAGTATATGCGGCCTTCAATAGCTGTTTGATGATATTTGTCATGCAACTTCTTGTTAAGAACAATAGCTTGAATCTTAGTTCCTTGTTTACCAAAGTGAAGGTTTAAGCTTTCAGAAATATGAAGGATGAAAATATAATGTTAGAAGAGAATAGCAATCATTGATGAATGACCATTTCAGATGGACCGAACAGGATTGATTTGGAAATTCAAGTTCAAATATCAATGTGTACATTTGAAAACTATAGTTATTTTAATCATTCAATGAAGGGGAAATAACATAATATTGGAGATGAATTAGCAAACCTCCTTATCAATTAAGAACCATTGAGATTGCAAATAGATCAGTTGGAGTAGATTTCGGAAAGACGTTCCATTTGTTGGTAACTCTAACAAGCAACTTCCATCTATTTGTTCCATCATGTATGTCCTTAAGCAAAGAACAAGCTGTCATACTAATGTTTGTCTAATAGCAGTTAGCTGAATGCAGAAAAGGGAATGGATAAGATTAAGATATCATATATTGGATAGAGAAGATGGAGTTAACAAATCAACCAATACCCATAATTTATAGGGCATTTGAGGAAGAAGGAAGTGACACAACATTTAAGGAAGAATGCAGTCAGCAAACATGTCTCGACCCTTGGAGGGTAATGATAATGATAAACTATAAAAGGTTTCATTTCTTGATGGGCAAACCTGTCCATGTTGAATGTACAGGAATATAATTGTTGGAAAAATAAATTATTCAATAAAGGGTAGTAGTACTATAATTGTGATTGATGAAAAAATATAAATAAAAATGCACACCAAAAGCATTTCAACACACCCAATATTTGAGAGCTGACTAAATGACAGTAATGAAATGAATTCACAACTCTCGCTAATACGAATGGGAGAAAAATGTAAAGAAGTGCATGCTATTATTTTATTATTATTGTATCATTGTAATATTTATATATGATAAAACAGTACAGGGACAAAGAGATTTTAGCAATTGACCTCTCCACATGGTGCATGCTATTTGTCACGAAGTATACCACAATGCTTTAAAACAAGAACAACTTAACAGAGGAATAAACCAAATGGGAACGCATGTAAAGGTGTGAGTAGCTTTACAGGAAATTGAAATATTTGAAATGGGAAAGCTTGTACTAATCAAGGATGATGTTCATCAAAGGTAGAAGCTGACACTAACCTTTTTAAAAATACATGGAGACAAATGTACCTGCTAAATGGTGCAAATTGCATCAACTAAGTTAATAGTGCCAAAATTGTAAGGCAAAGTCTAGAAAGTTGTCATTCGGTCAATCCAAAAAGGAAAAAAGAGTGTCTGACCAATTTGAAATGTGCATTGAGATAAATGTATACCACAATGCTTTAAAACAGGAAAAACTTAACAAAGGAATAAACCAAAAGGTAAGGCATGAAAAGGTGTGAGTAGCGTTGCAGGAAATTGAAATACTTGAGACGGGAAAGCTTGCACTAACCAAGCAAGATGTTCATCAAAGGTAGAAGCTGACACTAACCTATTTTAAAAATAATGTAAGACAAATGTACTTGCTAAATGGTGCAAGTTGCATCAACTAATTGAATAGCGCTAAAACTATAAGGAAAAGTCTAGAAAGTTGTCATTCGTTCAATCCAAAAGGTATAAAGTGTGTCTGACCAATTTGAAATGTGCATTGAGACAAATGTATACCACAATGCTTTAAAATAGGAAAAACTTAACAAAGGAATAAACCAAATGATAAGGCATGAAAAGGTGTGAGTAGCGTTGCAGGAAATTGAAATACTTGAGACGGGAAAGCTTGCACTAACCAAGGAAGATGTTCATCAAAGATAGAAGCTGACACTAACCTGTTTTAAAAATACATGAAGACAAATGTACCTGCTAAATGGTGCAAGTTGCATCAACTAAGTGAATAGCGCCAAAACTGTATGGTAAAGTCTAGAAAGTTGTCATTCGTTCAATCCATAAGGTAAAAAGTGTGTCTGACCAATTTGAAATGTGCATTGAGACAAATGTATACCACAATGCTTTAAAAAAGGAACAACTTTCTAACATTGAATGTAATATCAATGTCACCTACTTGATCTAATTTTTTTAACAAAAGATTTTCACCTGCTTTTAGCGTAACTTGGCTAAAGGACACATTAGCTAGCTAAACCTGCCCAAAGTCTACAAAGTTGTCATTCTGTCTAAAGGTGAAGTGCAAAAATGTGTCTGACTTATTTGAAATGTGCATAGAGACAGATGTTTTTGCCACATTACTACATATTGCATGAATTAAGCAAGCTTCTCCTTACCGTGTTGGAAAGCAAATATTTGACAATATTGCAATGAAGCATAGAATATGGGGAAGCCTAACTGGACATAAAAAAGGTCAACAAAAATTTTGACATGCTTCTAGCGTATAATGGGTGAGAGACACATTACTGTGGCAAATCTACCATGAAAGATCCAGTACCCCTCGAATTTGTAAATTTGACAATGCCATCAGGAAAAAAGCTATCGTTTGAGTCTTGAAAATATGGATATATACAAAGAATTCTGCTCAATACTATGATTTGCATAGTATTGTCTATTTCACTGGTCAAATAACGTAGAGAGGGAACGTCAACAGCATTAGATTGCCCCTAAATATCATGAAATAAGTAAGCTATTATGCAGCAGAAATGTAAAGTAAATGGCCTAAGCTTGAATAGGAGTAAAAGAATTTGACCTTCTTTTACCGTCGGTTGGCTCAGAGATTGTGTTGTCTATTTCACCAGTCCAACACAACCTACCAGCAGCAACAAACCTTGAATATAGCATCTGCATGTTGGGCCACGAGATGTCAAAACTAGCCTGAAAGCGTAATAGTAAACCGGATAGGAATTTAAAGAGAAGGTCAGATCCTGTAACCCTGCTCAATCCCCAAAGTTCATGAAATAAATAAGCTGGATCTTACAGGATGGTAAAGTAAACGGCTGAAGCTTGATTGTCTTCAAATGCTAGGGTTCAAAGGATTTGACCTTCTTTTACCGTAGCTTAGCTGAGAGACCGTGTTGTCTATTTCACTTGTCGAACGCAACCTGCTAGCGGCAACAGAGCTTGAAGTAGCATTTGCATGTTGGGCCACGAGATGTGAAAATCAGCTTGAAAGCGTAAGAGAAAACGGATAACTGCAAAAAGAAAAGGAATCTTGTAACTCTGCTCATTCCCTTAAATTTCATGAAATAAGCAAGCTGTTACTTACAGGATTGTAAAGTAAACGGCATCAGCTTGAACAAATTCAAAAGCCATTCGTAAAAGGATTTGACCTTCTTTTACAGTGGCTTGGCCCAGGGACCATGTTGTCTACTTCTCTTTGTCGAACGCAGAGTTTGAGCAGCAACAGACCTTAAATGTAGCATTTGCATGTTGGGCGACGAGATATTTTTACCAACATGAAAGTGTAATAGTTGACCGGATATCAACACAAAGAAAAGAAGCCTTTAACTCTGCTTAATCCCCCAAATTTCATGAAATAAGTAAACTGTGTTCTCTGTGGAAATCTAAAGTAAATGGCCGAGATACTTGTAAGGAAACACAAATCTTCGTGGCTGTTTAACTTATCGAATACAGAGAGCTAGGGATTGAATAGAACTTGTACCTTATCCCTGCATGTTGATCCACCAGATGGTAAAATTAGATGGTAACAACAATGGCCGAGTTTGTTCAGAATAAAGGAAAGAAGCATGGGTTCGACATTTGGGAATGAAGGAAAGAAGCTATTGGACAGTTGTCACGGAGAGGGGTCTGGATTATCAGGAGCCTTAAACGTGTGACAATATTAGGCTTGATAAGTCACTATGCTGACAGACTGCTTCACGAGATTATGTGTGCTGACAGACTGCTTCACAAGATTGAGGGGCTAAGAAGTGATTTGACCATGGCAGGTGATCACGAGCGCGAGGATGTTCTAATAGTTCTCTCGCACGCATGACTGGACAATACATCCATAATAAAAAGTGTGATATTCAATATTTCTTAATGGACACTTAAACGATAATGGAGGCACTAAATGCAGGACTTAAATTTTGCTGTTAAAAAGATCAAGGCTCGATTTTTTTAGGTTGTATTATGTCAACACATGCTCAACAGAGCTAGATATTTCAATTCAATGGTTGGGTTAAGAAGATCAAGACATGATTTTTTTCTCATATGATTTCAAGAACTCAAAATTTATAAATTAAAATATTAATTGGATAATGTTTAAATGTTACCTTACAGTACCGATTAACTTAAATACCCTCTTCAGTCCAGTAAGACCTAAAAGATGGATTTATATTGATCAATGTTTTAAAAATTCCCTTAAGTCCTTAATGTAAAACCCTTATTGTCAGTCCTCAAATTAACCATATTGGTTTTCCTCCAATAATAATCAAGTAGGAGATGGAGGGAATTAAAGAATATATTAAGGTGTTTTTAGACTTTGTATTTAGTTCAAAGGGTAAGAAACTTCATAACCTTGAAGCTACTCATTACTCAAGGTATGTTGAAACTTGTGTCATTATTATACAATTCTCATTATTATAGCAGGACTTTCAAAATTCAAAGTGATGATAAGCTTTACCTACCAAATGACGATGCTGCTGGTAGCTAGAGAGGGATTAGAAAGAAGGTATGATGCATAGCCTCATAGGTTCGCTATAATGACACCAAGGCTCACCTCTCGGTTTCTATCACATACCGTCTTTTAAGCTTACAAGCTTGAGCATATATCTGAATTAAATTATTTGGTTCATATGCTCGGCAGAGCTTGAGAAGTAGCAAATAAATGTTGGGTTGTGTCATGTGAACATATGCTCGGCAGAGCTGATATTTTTTTGATACTTCTATCTCTTTCAGCATTATTTGCAATAAATGTTGAAGATAATTATTAATGCATTGCTAATTGCGGTTCAATATTATATGTGACAGGAAATCTGGAAACTAAGGTTTTCGCTGATCCAGTAACTCGTCTTGTAATGGTTTACCTAATTTATCGATAATTTCAATATTATTTATTTTTGTAAAGGTTTACCCAATTTTCTCATGACAAGTTAGCTGCAGCTAGGTAGCTGACAAAAATGTTAATCAGTTGTACATGCCATCTTCCATTTTTGAAAACTGATGAAGTGGAAGACAGTAATTCTTACATTTCTTTTTTTATTATTTAAAAAATCCATCTACACCATCTATCAAAATTTTCCATCATCAGTTACGAAGCAAGTAGATGAAAAGCGCTAAAAATGCAGCATTAAAAATGTAATGTGGAGTCAAACATGCGTGACTGAATATAAATAAATTAACTTAAACGATAACGCATGAGCCACACTCCATTACACTAGTTTTAGAAGTACTAAACAGGATGAAAACAGAGGGGATTCAAAACAAAATACAATCTATTAACCTAGGTTGGTCCATATCATAATTCTTGATTGGATACTACAACGTTATAAGAGGATATTATGACGTTGCTACATGCCATGCAACCGTTGCTTCATCACTTGAACCTCTTCTGCACATGGGTCAAATAACATTGCTTGCATCATGGAAGGACGTTATCGTTGGACATCCTATAAGTAATGTATTCATTCGTGGTTATGACACAAGGGCTTTAAAAATGATTCGTTCAAATGGAAATATGCATGTGAAAGTATGCACGTAGGGAAGTAAATTAGATATATACATGTCTCATTAGGGAAATCACTAAGAACATTTTGGACGACAATGAATGGCATGCCCTCATGATCGAAATCATCAAATTTGTCCTTGATACAATCAACCCATGAACCTCGTAATAATACAACTACATTGTCTTTCACCCTGCCGAATGCATGGTCAATTGTTATTTAGAATGACATGGTAAGTAGGAGAAAAAATGTTTATGCATATGGGATCAAGTGAACTACAGCTTACCATGGTGTTCGCTTCAAGCGGGTCTCCACGATAATAAGGAGCTCATTTTCCATGAAACCAATAAACTTGGAAACACGTACGTTGCTGATGTACTTGACATACCCACAAACGTCTAGCATTGAAATAGACAAAAATCATAAAATATGCAACATAATATGTTCGGTTATTTAAGACTGGTAGCATAATTTTACAATTACCAAATAAGTTGCTATCGTCTATTAGATTCCAATATATGTCAGCCACCAACTTCAAGTTGAAGAACGTACGCTACAACATAACATCTGACTTCAACATACTGGAAGACATAATAACTCCAAGTGGTAGAGGTCATGGACGGAAATGCCATCATCCCACACAATGAAGCTAGATATCTCATATGATTTGCGTTCACGTATTAGCCATAAAAACCTCTGCCTTACTTCATCAGTCTTGAAGGAAGCAAGCATTCTTGTACTCTAAATATAAAGTGAAATCTTAAATAATACATTTTATAGCTTGGGAAAAATATAGCACTTTAGACATGAAGCAAACAATAAACTTACTTGAACATCTCGCGATATAAGATCCACAGATAATATTGCCTTCATCATTGTGGAATCTTCACCTATAGGAATAACACGATCATTAATAATAATCTTATTCACTATCACAGTGATAGTGGATGGGAAAATTCCATGACGGATGGAAGAAAAGGAGCTCTTTGGAGACTGATGCAAAGATTTTAGCTGTTTGATGCTGGATAACGTGTATGGAGTGTAGCTGAGTTTGGGTGCAACGCGTCTACACGGAGAGGATTGTGTTGGGTTGGGATTGGCTAGTGGAACCCGTCTTCTCCCGCATGAAGCATGAGGAACACAAATACAAAATATATAGTTATATAGGTTCATAGGAGTCATGATCAACATCTCTCTTCCCTACCTCTAGCGTGTCATTGCAAGGACATGGGAGTGAAGGCAGAGACGCATTAATTGTGTACCTTTTTTCATTTTCAATTAAAAATAATAATTGTGCACCTTGCTAACCGTGAAATAAGGTAATGTGTATGTGGGTCCCAATTTTTTTTCGAAGGAATATGTTGCTTTCTCGGGATGCCACTCGTGTTGCAATGCACGGAGCCCAAAGAAGCAAGTGTACCAAGCCGGTAAAACCCTTATGAACAGTAACCTGAGTCTTGAGCCACTTGTGAACCGAGCCAAAAGGTGGAAGAGATTCTATTGTATAAGTTGATGTCACGGTAGACAAAAGTAGAACAATGTGACTTTTGTTTGAAAAACTTGGAGAAAGAAAGGTAGGATGAAAAATACAATATTCACATTTTTCTACTTTTGTCTACCGTGAAGACCATTGAAGTGTAGGTTTGTAAAAAAAAAAAAAATCAGATTTAGATTATCCAAATCTGATTAGATTTCCTTGCTAAGCAAGCAAAATACTTAGCAACAAAACTAGTTTCAAAAGAGGCATTTTCATAGTACGTATACCAAACATAATAACGATTTGTTTGTTTAGGTTTTATGTTGAAATTACGTTGAACACAAGTCGAGACAAGACTTCTCTCACACATACTTACCTCGACTTGTGTAAAATCATTCTTCTCACGGATTTCCAAACACAATATCTGCTAATAAACAATAATGCAGCTAATGAACATAAATCTATATGATCTTGATCCTTCAATTAAATTCCATTTATATTATTCATCTTCTCCAACATTTGTGATCTCTCTATTCTTTAGCCCTGGGCGACACACTTGTCAATGAAAAAACACTGAGCCCAAGTTTAATTTTTGAGTTATTAAGATAATTAATCAATAGGTCTGAAGCTTGAGATTTGTTACTTAATACGTTATACTTTACTTATGCAAGGATACATGAAGACATCTGATTGCCGCCTATTTATGTTAAATTTTGATTGATATGAAGTTGGAGGTTTTTTTTGGTGTGATAATTTTTATTATATTTTAATTTTTTTATACACCATAAATAACGTTTTATTTTAATTTTATTTGTTTCGGTAAGTAGGTGGAAATCCCTAAAAATATATATATTTTTAATAATGATGATAATATGAATTATTGAAAAATCTCACAATGTACAAATTTATTGCCTAAAGTACTCAAAGTCAGTGCTTTTGAATGGGTGCAATTTTTTTAAAATTTATATGCAAATCTCTTTTACCATATGCAAATATTTTTACTTTTGTATACAGTTGATGATATTAAATAAAGGTAAAGAAAAGTTGCAAGATGAACGCTAGTTGTATTTGAATTCTCAAGAAGTTTTTTAGGTGGGGGATATCAGTGTTAAACAAAAAAAAAGATAGCTTTGTCACCAAAAAAGTTCAGGCACCGTTTGGCCAGTGATTTTTCAATAGTTTTTCCTAAAACCTATATATTTTTTTCTATTCGTGATGCTTATATATCATACTTTTTAAAATATTTTTTAATCTTTAAAACCATGGTTTGGGTTTGGAAATTATGGTTTTTAGAAGCTATTTTTTCTACTTTTTCAGAAGTCAATCTTCAAAATTTATTCTCTAAAATCACTTTCATCACTTCAGAAGTTATTTTTCAAGAACAAATCCAAAGACACAATAAATCTACTTTATGTATCACCACATTCTTCAAATGAAGTTATTCTTCACAATCATTTTTCTATCATGTCCAGGTAACCGAAATTTATTATGTCATTTTTCTATGGGCCTATAGGTAACCTAAATCCAGTTGAGACCCATTGACTAAAAAAAGAAGTCGGAAGCCCAAAATGAATTCTCTCCATACTGTTATTGGGCTAGTCAATTGGGCTTAGGTCCATTTATTTTATCCAATAAACTCAGGATATCACAAACATATTGTGCCTGTTTGGGAAGCCATTTTCCCAAACAGTGCACGTAAGTCTAGACAAAACTATATTGAAATCTGTAAAAACCATCTTAAAATCCATAAAAACTATCTTAAAATCCGTAAAATCATTTCAAAATTCTCAAAATACCTTGAAATCTGTAAAATCCATTTTGCTAACGGAGTTACTAAAAAAAGCACATTATTTTCATAGAAACCCAGCATAAACCCTTTTAGTCTTCCGAGTTCCGACGTACCAAACGGCTGTTGGTGGGAGTTGAAACTGCTGAACTGGGAATTGAACAGTCGTATTTACTTACCACCGGCTACGGAAATCTTGGTTTGTAATAATCAGATACTTTCTAAATTACAATGCGATTTTCGTACATTGGCAATGGACTCGATTTGTCCGAAGATTGATTCCAGATTTTAGTGTCCGTTGTCCATAGCTGGTCGTCATGTTTGTTTTATGTGAACTTTTTTTTGGAATTTTATTATTTTTTCTGTGTAGTCTTCCAGTTACGATGAGCACACGTTAATTTTGTTCTTGAGAATGTAGATAGATTATGATTGATGATTATGGCTTCTATTGGATAAAATTCACTTGGGTGTCTCCTGGAAACTCAAATTGAGGTCAATTATTGCTTAGTGACTGAATACTTTATTGGTTTGGAATTTCGTTTTCATGAGATTGTTTCCAAATCCTTCGTTATGGTTGATTTTTTAATTATTGGGGTCTTCTCTTTCTATGAGTATAACTGGAAAGAGTTGTATAGTGGTACTTCATGGGGAGAATCTCAAGTTTACTAGCTCATTGTTTTTTATTGTGTCATTTTATACTTTATCGTCTTCCATTGCTTATCATGAACAAATGACTCTCCTATACAGATGCATTATGTCTGAGATGTGGGCGTCTCAAAAGGAAACAAATAAGTTGTTCATGTCGATCAGGGAAGGAGAGAAAAAACCATTTGACCTTTTTCGTAGTATATATGGTAAGGACTGACATTATAATTTTAATTTGTGTAGATCCAGTGCATGGATAAAAAATTGTAGATCTTTGATGTTTGAATGATTGCCCCTGATATGGGTTATGGGTATGGATTCTGTGTTGACCAGTTCTGTGCTGTCTTCTTGTTGTATTATACATAACCTAGAGCTGCTTGACTGTATCAATATTTTTTTTTATTATACTACATCAAACGTTGTCGTGGGAAAGAAGCTGTCGGGATTTTTTTATTATTTTTATTGGGTAGAAAAAACAAATTCAAGTAGAATCTAATGTAAGAAATTAGTTCATTGAAAGTACATGAGACATGTACAGTCTAAAGAGGATGCTTGAAGTCTGTGACTTTTAGGTGTATGAAGTTTGGTCCTTAATTATCTTAAGGCTTCAACTGAGATGCAATGCAAATAATACTGCAAACTGTGTTCCGTGGAGTGATCTCTGTGATATTGGTATCTCTATGGTAAATGTCAAAGCCTGTGATCAGGAAATCATGTGTATGTACAGAAATCTTATCCAATAAATTTGTTCCTGGCTTTCTTTGGGCAGGTTCATTTAAGTTATAGATGGATTATTTTGAATGCTCAAAGTTACAATTCCATTTTCATTGTTATTGCCATGTGAATAATTTTTTTTATCTCATGATAATCCAACTCTTTATGTAACCTATAAATGCACCAATAACTTGCTTATTGGTATTATAGTAGAAAGTCAGCTGCTCTGAAAATCTAAATTGCCATATTAAAGTGTAGTCTTGCTAATGATCATGGTATTCTTCCTTAAATATAACGTTAAGTGATGTTCTGCATGGCCTGCTAATGAAATATGCAGATGGATGCATTACTGGAGGTGCTGCTGGTGTTGTTGTAGAAACAGCCTTGTATCCAATTGACACTATAAAAACTCGACTACAGGTGCATTAAGTTTATTGAGTGTAAATTTTTTATTTATACCTCATCTCTTCATAACTTGTGTGAATTGTTATACATGAGGTACTAGGAGAGGCCGCTAGTCTTAATATGAATTTTTAACACTACCTTCCTCATGTCCATTACAGTGTGGTCATCACGACTTGTTTCATCTCATAATTTGAATTCTGTGAATATCTTTTATTACTTTTTAGATAACATGTGGTTCACATTATCCTTATAGATGACATGTGAGACTTTGTCAGCATTGAACTTGGTGATTTAAATGGACCATGTTTTCCCGATTTTTGATAAATTATTTTTCTGGAACAAAAAGGCCAGATTAATAGTCATTTCATTTTGCATAAAGCAGCTTTTTTTTTCTTTTTACTTTCTACCCTTTCCTTTTGCTGTTTACCCCCTTTGCTATCCCCTTGCAGTCATTGCCCTTTGATGTTGTCTATGTTTAAGTTCTGGTTTGCTCTTCTATTATGTATTGTTAATTTCGTTTCACTTATTTACTGATTTTTGGATAACAGGCTGCCCGTGGTGGAGGGAAAATCATTTTGAAGGGTCTATATTCTGGATTGTCTGGAAATCTTGCTGGTGTCTTACCGTGAGTATACTTTTTTTGAAGTTATCCAAAAGAAAGTAAACTTTTTAGTTCAAATTTTCTTATATGCCATCTTCTATGCAATCCTTATGTCATTATATAGGTTACATGTATTTAATCCATGCTCTTTATTTTAAACTTCTGTTTTTTACCTTTTACAAGTTGGCACGAAATATTTATTTGTCCTCAAATCATCCACTGGCATATTTTTCCCAATCATCAATTGGAATATTTTTATGCTTTCTGCAAATATGTTTTATGCACCATATTTGAATCTTGTATAAAACTTGGCAAATGGCAAAGGGCTATCGACGATTGTTATTTCTGAAAAATAAACTTTCCCAAGATGCTTCAGAATCTAGGCCTTGATCACTTTTCATATAATCCATATTCTACTGTAGGTTGGGGTCATCACAATGCACAATATAAACATAATTCATTATATTTTAATGGGCTGTGTGCAAACACAGATAATGCAAGCCGAACCTTTTCTACCCATATTTGACTCTTATGAGAAAATCATGTTCGCCTTTATAACATCTCTTAATCTTTGGCAATAGTGGGGGGCCCTAGTTGATTGAGTTGCATGATGCTTATGCCTGATAGACCACTCTCTTTGCCATTCTTTACAGAGCCTCTGCGATTTTTATTGGAGTATATGAACCCACAAAACTGAAACTGCTAGATTCCCTGCCCGAAAATCTCAGCGCTGTTGCTCATTTTGTAAGTCTGTTCTACATGAAAAAGGGAGTGGCAATCTATTTGTTATTATTTAAGCAGTAACATTTAGCTTTCAGCATTTTTGATCACTTCAAGTTTTTCATTACTACCCTTTGGTCCTTTTTGTAAGAGCTACTTCACTAATTTAAGTAGATTAAGGAAATGAAATAAATTGGGTAATTTCAACAAATTTGACATGATATTCCTAAAAGACCCATGTGTAATATTAGAATATACATCATTTATAAGTTAGGTAAATTAGTTTGGGAAAAATGATAAATGTAAGAGATAAAATGGATTAAAATTTTATATTTAGAACCAAACCCAACCCCCAACTAGTTCTTATATTAGGGATTGGAGGGAGTATCTTTTAATGAGCTAAGATAAATCCTGGGATAAACGAAGCAATGCGATATAACATGAAAGTGAAAGTGCTAGTGAATCATTCCTTAATATAATATGAACTGCTAGAAATCTGCAAAGCATCAATCAAACATGTATTGTTATTTTATTAACAGTTCATCATCATAGATTCATTTTAATTATATGTTTTTCCAAGACAACTGTCTTTTGCCTTTTAAATGTGGTCGATTGCTTTTGATTCTTTAAAAATTACTTGCAATGAATTTCAACTGCATTGCACCAAAACACAATTTGTCTGTTCCTCTTTAAAGAATTGTTTCTTCAGAGGCATGTTAGAGCATAAGAAACCATTTTGACCAACAAACTGATGACAATGCAGAGTGATGTTTAGGCTTAACATGTTATCTACACCTCACATTTTTTATTTATATTTATTTTCTGTTAAAATGAATGAGTTATTTTGTTCATAATATTGAGACCTAAGTTTGAATTGATGTTAGTATTAAGGCTGTACAATGAAGCCTTATACCCTTTATCTTGAGTGCGCTATTGGATTCTTAATGACATGAGCCTTAAATCCTTGATAATTTGTTTCATTATCAGAGTACATATTAAAATATCTTGAATGCACACATTTGTGTATATGTGCGTGTGGTTATTTTAATAGTTCTAAGCTCAATATAGGCTGCAGGTGCCATTGGTGGCTTGGCTTCTTCTCTTGTTCGTGTTCCAACTGAGGTATTTAGCCTTTTTCTTTGACAGTTATATTGTTTCAAACTTTCTTGAGCTAGGAATTCAACAAATGATTACAATGATTATAGGTTGTTAAGCAAAGAATGCAAACTGGACAGTTTAGTTCAGCTTCTGCTGCTGTCCGTCTCATTGTTGCCAAGGAGGGATTCAAAGGTCTTTATGCGGTATGTAGTACGTAGTTGCATTTTCATTTTGTAGGAATCACCATTTAATTTTGTATTACAACTGATTAAGCAGATTATTGCTGCTGTAACTTCTTGTCATAGTAGATATTCTTGTTCCATATCCCTGTTCTGGAAGAAATAAAACCATTGATTGGTTTATGTCAGGCATATGTTAATGCGTGCAGGACTATGATAACAACTGCCATGCCCTTTCTTTGCTGATCTTTGATTTATCATGCGTAGGACTAAATGCAAACCTCGCTGTTGTTTTGTTTGCCTTGACTTACATTTTATTTTCCTGATATTACAGGGATATGGATCCTTCCTTTTGCGAGATTTGCCATTTGATGCTATACAATTTTGCATATATGAGCAGCTTCGGATGGGTTATAAGTTAGCGGTAATAACATATATGAGGCTTTATGTTTAAGGAAATTTTGATTGGGTTTTTTTTTTTTTGCCAACAATTTTGATTGGGTTTAAATTAGCTTTAAATGAAATTTTTGGTCCATGTCACGGAATATTCCACAGAACTAACAGAATTATGTTCATTGCAACACTTCCATCAATTTAGATTGTTTATGGGGTGTTTTCGGCATCATTTTGTATGTTATTATTGTTGGGAGTAGGCCTTCCACCCTAGGCCGGACTTAGTAGTTAACCTAGTTACTTAGTGGTTAGCCTGGTTTCTCCCTTGCTTACTCTGTTGTTGTTGCGTTGCTCAGGTTTGTTGTAGTCTTGGTCTTGATTATTCATGATTCTCGGAGAGAATTAGGATAGATGATTAAATTATTAGATTCAGATTTATTCTGTTATTCCCCTTTATATGTATTCGATCTTTATGAATAAAAATTAGAGCTTGTGCTGCCCAAAGTATTTGAATTATGGTAATTTAACATTGTAGAAAAAGTGGTAATTGTTAATATTCGGTTTTGCTCACTTTGCAGGCCAAAAGAGATCTCAATGATCCAGAGAATGCTATGCTTGGTGCTTTTGCTGGTAGTTCATTTCCATTAATTTTTTTTTTGTTGAAACTCTAAAGTATATGCATGACTTTTTTTTCAATAGTATTATAATAATTTTTTTAAATTTGATTTTGTGTGCTTCTATTGTCTATGCTTGTTTCTGCGTACTTTCTGGAGTTTATGTCAAATTGTACAGCTTGCTTTCTGTAAACTTTCTAGCTGTCTTTATGGTAGAGGATGGATGTCATAATCAGTAAAGTGGCTTTTGTTTGATTTAGTGTATGTTTAGTTTCATGTTGGAAACTGATGGAATCACAGCTCCAAATATGTATTATACTATTATTCAATGACAGAAACTACTCCTCAGAGTGTATGGTCTAATGGAAGATTACACACTAAGGAAAACAGAGAAAACACACACTACACTATGCATTCGAGGGGCACAGGAACCCTCCCAACCCACTCTTCAGACTTCTCATACCTTCACCAATAACCAGACCCCCTGTACCACAAATTCCACAAATTCCCATTCTCACATGGTTCACACCCAATATTGATATTACCCTTCCATCAACAGAACCATCAAAATCATGTGAAACCAAACATGCACTTAGCGGCAAGAAGCCAAGTTGAAGCTGTTTGAGAAGCATTGCGATTGTCATAGTTGTGGCTCAGGTATTATTGTTTATGGTTGTAGCTACCGTCCTAATGGGATGATAAACAATACTTAAAATGGAATATGGTAGAACGCTCCGAGACTGAAACTACTACTTGCTTGTCCCAGCCTACATTAGAGTATGACAGGACCATATGAAAATATGTCAAAATATTTGCACCCTTGAATTTTTGTTCAGGAAGTTTATTTCTCTACAAAATAAATATTGTTTTAAGATATCACGGAGGGTTTGAACACTCAGCGAAATATTGTTGCCCCATCAATTCAAGAGGAAGTTATTAAGTGATGACATTTAATACATCATGCAATGAATTTCTATAAACCAAAATACGAATAAGGCACCGATTTTCAATTTTGGAAGTTTGATACCTAGATTTTGGAAAAACTGGATATTAAGCAGAACATTTGCTTAACTTGCAATTAGTTGGTTTCTTTGGGATGAAGATCTTGGGATGAAGATGGGAATATATCCTGGTCATTGTTAAGTAGAGGCGCTCTACTTGTTGTTTGTTTGAACTTTATTTGGATGATTTTTGTTTATGTTGATAAAATCTCATTTACAAACCTGCTGCAAAAGAGAAAATAATAACTTGAAAATTAAAGAGTTTATATAACTGATGGATCAGCTATGTTGAAAATGATAGTTAATGGTTAATTTGATCACTTGCAGGTGCTGTAACTGGAGCAATTACAACTCCCCTGGATGTTGTAAAAACCAGATTGATGGTTCAGGTTCAGATAATCTGCCTTCCCCATCACTCAACTTAAAAAATGTTTTTCAGTGTGTGTGGTTTGCTTTATTATTTAACATTTGTTGTGCCTCTCATCAGGGATCACAAATCCAGTACAAAGGCATTAGTGATTGTGTGAGAACAATAATCAAAGAAGAAGGAACTCAAACTCTTTTCAAGGTATAACTATTTCATGCTATTCACCGTGAACATGTTTTGTTACCATTCTTCGCCATTCTCTTTGTTATTATCAAATTCCAAATTGTTTATACACACAAATATGTGTTTGGTTTCATGTTGGAAACCAAACTTATGATTTTGGTGGAGTTGAACATGAAATCAGACATGCTCTTGGACACATAATCTGTGCATTACATGGAATATATGGAATAAATTGTACTTTTAAAAAAATTATGAATGTTGTTAATTGGTGCTAGATTAGGAGCAATAAATTGATATATTGATTCCAAATGGTTTGTTCCTTACAGGGTATGGCGCCTAGAGTTTTGTGGATAGGTATTGGAGGTTCAATCTTCTTTGGTGTTCTTGAGAAGACAAAGCAAATTCTTGCTCATAGGCACCAGCAAGATAATGCCCATTAGGCCGATCACTTCTAGGTTCAAAATGAGCTGATGCTTAGAGTCACAAGTTTTGTACCGTTCATGCTCTTCTTATATTTAGAAAATTCATTAATTTCCTCGACCTTAATTCTTATTATTCCATTTTTGTAGATTTAAAGGGATATGCGCTTTCAGTATGAGGTTATCAGCATGATTAAATCCGCAATCTCACACTTGCACTTCTAATGTAATAAAGCTCATAATGAAGCCTTTGTGCAAGTATGGTAATAGGGTTGGAAATACGGGTTAGCCTGCGGTTTGCGGGCTGGGGTTCCCCAACCCGAGCCCACCATGGCGGGTTGGCAGCTTTTTTATTTTTATAAAAATAATTTTTTATATTTTTTTACCTAATTTTTTCCTATAAGATTGCATATTTTTATAATTCTCTTTCCAATCCTATCAAGAAGTGTTCAATAATTTTTTAAAAATATAATTTAATATTACTTTTTCCTTTGTAAAAAATATTGAGATTGAAAAAAAGTAAAAAAAAAGCATATAAAATAATTTTTTTAAAAAAATAAAAGAGGCATGTTAGGTGAGCTGGTCTGCCAACCCGCGGGCTGCTTTTGACGGGCTAGTGGGGCCCAACTCGTATTCTCATCCCTGTATGGTAAAACAAATGAAATGAAACAAAAAAAAATAATGCAAAAAACCAAAAGGGTCAAGTACAATATGTCATTTTCTCCTAATAGGGTGAATCAAGATTTAAATTCCTACTACAAGAGATACTTATATTTAATGTTTAACAATACTTTGAATATGATTATATCCACCTTCTAGTTGATGGATGATGGTGCTTAAAAAACATAATGCAAAATAATACTCTATGTTTTTATTTAAAACAACGGCATGAATCATAGAATACCGACAATAATGTCAATGTCCTTGTGAGATAGTGGTACATCATTCACCTATGTTGGTGCTAGGTTGCGCGTTCATCTGTATACTTCCACTTGTAGGAATAAATGATAATGATAATAATAGGGTTAACAATGAAACTTTTTGAGACATAAATATTTAACACAGTCAAGTTTTGAAAGTGCAAAGGTATACACAGTTTTTCTTAAAAATGATGCAATTTTAACAATTTTGTTAAATTGGTTCAAACTTCCATTATAAAATTGGAGAGATAACAAGTAGATTGTACATGAAAAGAGACAAATGTTTGAGTGAATTCAGTGGAATTGCTAAAGTTACATTAATTTTGAAAGATTACATATACTTTTACTCCCTTTAAAATGTAATTATATAGAATGCCTACAGTGAAAAATTTGGAGCTAAAATTGATAATAAATAAATTATCATGGGGGAAATGCATTCATCAAAGGAGATGAGATTATATTAGCTTTGTATTGTTTTATTTTTCCTTTTTTTTTTGAATGAGGGTTCCTATGATCCTGTGGTCCTATCCTTTGAGAGTCAAATTTTTTTTAGAAAACTCTCTTGACCAATCCTTATTTATAGGAAAATCTATCGATGTTTCTGCAGCCATGAACTTATTCTAGATTTATGTCAAATTTTGCTCACTTCTAAAAAAACCTTCAGGAAAAATTAAGGATTGAGAGAAGATTTGTTCAGTAATAACATAAGAAAGGACCCAATACGAAGTTATTGTGCCCTATATTAATTATTTATGTTTTACTAAATGGTGAAGATGCAAATTTAACAACGAAGTTATTGGTCAGAATCATCCAACACAATTAACTTTTTAAGAGTGTAAATTTAGTAATAATTAATAAATGTGCAAATTTAGCAATGCTGTTAACCCTCCATAACTACATTAATAATCTAATATATTTTATTTTTATGGTTTATAGTTTCATTTTGGGATCATTTAGATTATTAAAACTACTCATTTTTGTCTAACTTCTTTCATGAAGTTGTTCTAAATAACTTTTTCTTTCTTACTTACTCCTTTTTGCTTATCTTTTTTCTTTTATTATAAAAAATTTAAACAAAAAGGAGTAGTTTTAATTACCATTAGAAAAAAAATATTTAGAGCAACTTTCATGAAGGAAGTTAACAAAAAAGAGTAGTTTAATTACTTAAATGATTCCAAAATGAATCTCTAAACCCTAAAATATATCAACTGGATAATAGAGTTAAGGGGGTTAACAACGTTGCTAAATTTACACACTTATTAATTGATTGTTGTTAAATTTGAACCCTTAAAAAGTTAAGTGTGCTAGGTGTTGGAAATTGTGCCCTAGGGGCCAATCATTGTACCTTAGACATTATTTATTTAAATATATTTTCTCCATTTAATTATCATAGCTTTTGCATATTTATTATGATAATTGCATCCATGGGTAAATTATGAAGATTGTCTTAAATATCTCTGGTCGATTGTCTATGTGGGAGTAAAGATGAAGTAAGATCAGTATGACTTTGATAAGGTATAGAGATAGGAATCATAGTCATAGGCACTTGTAAGTGCTGGATCGACTCGCTATAAGAAAGCTGGATGGATTAAGTCATTATCTTATATCATATGTAATTACGTCACTACATCCTATGACCTGAAATCATCATGGATTTCTACATGAGAGTCACTAAGTTTTGACTTAGTCAAAAGTCACATTTAACCGGGTGATGATAAAGGTTATAATCGGGCTCAAGGGTCTTTCATGTTGAGGAATGTGAGTGATCAAGATGAGATTTATCCCTCACATTAGTTGAGAGATATTACTGGGCCCCTTGATGAGTCAGTCTGATAAATGTATTTTCATATTATAACGAAAAGGAGTTTTCGTTTATGAGATCAGACTACTCAATGATTGAGAAAGTAATGGTCAAGCATAGGAGGATGAAACCATCTGTACCTCATCTTTGACCGAGATATCGTGTAAAAAAATGGGACATGATGTGGTTGCATGAAAGGTTGTGTCATGTTAACGATTCCCATATAATTTTGGTAGTTACAATGTCTTATTAGAGTCCGTTTACGACTTGTGGGCTAATACTCAGTTTAGCCCACATTCCACTTCATGTGGGCCTACATGGTCGCACCCAAGAACAGACGAGTTTTAATATTCCATGGCTTTTCAAATTATATATATTATATTTGAAATGACATTAAGTTATATATATAATGTTAATATACGTTAGTTTTAATATTTAACTTATTTGATAAATTAAATAACTAACATTGATTTAATTTATAAAGATAAATTAAGTAAAATTCGTTGGCTCATTATTTGGATTAATTAAATGAATATGATCTGATCAAATTAAGATTAATCCAAATTCAAATTTTAGAATTCGAATTTCATAATTTGAATATCAAGATTAATAAAGATTAATCTTGGATATTTTTTGAAATTCAAATTTTAAGATTAATAAAAATTAATCTTGAATATATTTTGAAATTTGAATTTCAAGATTAATGAAGATTAATCTTGAATATCCTTTTAAATTTCAGTTTCAAGATTAATCTTGAATATCTTCATGAAATTTGGATTTTCAAGATTAATAAAAAATTAGTCTTGAATATTAAAACACTCCACATGAGTATTATAAATATGAGGACTCATGATCAATATGGGTGTGAATTTTGAATTTGTTGAGTGAGCCACTAAAACCCTAGAGAGAGAGTGAAACTAAGGGCGCTAACATGCTGCCGTCGTTGGATACTGTTCACATGGATACCAGTAAAGGGAGAAGATCAGAAACATTGGCTCCTTGAGATCGAAATTAAGAACGGAGAAGGTTGTGGATGTTGGGAACTGAAAAGATCCAAACACAAAAAAAGCTGTGAATTCGAGAACACAAAAGATATTATCCAAGTGAGGGATTAGAAAATTTTAAAATTTGTTTCTTTTGCTGCGTGTGTATATTCTAATCCCAACACTAGGTGCTCTTGATCAATAACTTTGTTGCTAAATTTGCACCTTTATCCTTTACTAAAATCAATTTCTATTTTCGTCGATCTTTTCTTGGGCAAGAATCAATTCTATCATTTTCATTGTTAGAGGCATACATATATCTAAATATCATATCTTGACCATTATTACAAATTCCATTTTTTAATATAAAAGTCAGCTGACTTATTTTAGAAGATTAAAAAGGTAAATATACTGATATATTTATCATTTTTCTCTAAATTGATTTGCTTGACTTGCAAACTAATATATAATCTAACGATGTACATATGTATTTCAGAATATGTTGTTATTAAATAATTTATTTAACTTTCTTAATCTTAGAAGAAGTCAACCGCTCTTATATGAAGAACCGATGTTGTATTACTTATTAGCAAAGTTTGTCACGTAATTCTGTGCAGAAAAGAAAGGTCATGAAAATGCCGTGGGATTCAAAGTTACATCAAGTCTCAATTGATTCAGATTGAATCCATTTTTTATTTTCATGAAATTAATGTTAAATTCTTCCAATATGCTAACTTTTTTTTTTTGTTAGGAATCAAAGTCAAACAAGATTTACAGCGAATTGTATTTGAGCAAGCAAGCACACGAGGAAATTGCTGACGCATTTTGACATTTGACTGACTGCTTGGAATTGGTGGGACCATATTGCTAAGAGGAAAAGTGACACATCCGTATTTAGAACTTTGTATGGAAATTCAGAATTGTCTAAATCGTGATTATGACGCAACGGTTGAGTGGTGCCACAGGGAAGCAAATCAGGCGGCAGACGTTGTAGCACAAGCTTCGTTAAACGCGATGGAAGGGGTGTCCTTTTTTGTTGATCCTCCAGATTTTTTGTTATCTGTTCTTGCTAGGGATATGGCCTAGGCCATTGGTTATTTATTCTGTCATCGAAAAAAAGAAAGGATGCATTTTTTTTTTTGCGTAGAAATTTTAAAGTCTTGTTTACCATTTCATAAAGTCATCATGGTGTTTGAATATATATATTCACTTCAAGGTAAAGATAAAGTTTTAAAATTTCAGATTTAATGTTAAAGGGATCCAATATAACATGTCTCATAAATCTTCTGGAAGCTAAATCTTTCGTTTTCTTTTTTTATAAGCATACCTATCATTTTAAGGGAGATAACCGTATTTAAGGCATTGTGTGACACTAAATGTGATCTAATATAGCATTTATCTTATAAAACTTCAGGAAGTCTTTCTTCTTTCTTCCTTAATTACTCTCTTCTATTTAAATGAAAACTACAGAGATGTATATTAAGTGTATTTTTTAATTCAAGCGTCAATTTTTATCATTTGTTTCTTTAGAAAAAGGACAAGGAAATGCCTCTAAAAAATAGTCAGAAGTGTTAACTAGTTTGATGATACTCTTAGCCTTACGTAACCCACGGACCAAAAAAATAAAAATAAAAAAAATGTCATCGCCGTGTCTTAGACCAAAAAAGAGATTTCAAAATTTGGATTAAATAATCTTAATTACTTTCGCTCACCTTTTCCCCTAAAGAAAAACTCCCACCACCGACGCTATAGTTGAATGCCTAACTCCTTAAAGAAAACATCATACAAAATGGTATATAAGCCGAAAAACATAATGCAAAATGATATATATACGATAATTATTAAGCTTTAATTTGTGAAATATGAAATCACTAAAATAGTATACTTTTTTAGTCTTATTTATAAAGCACTTGAAACCAAAAAGAAAAAAAGAAACTTTATTAATTCTATTTTAAAATTTAATAACTCTATGCTTGTACCCTATTTGATATATTTATTTTCTAAGAAGATAATAGTGAATATAAAGATAAATTAAGGTATATAGAAACTAGCCATGCATTAAAGTTTAAGCTAACCCTTGTTGTTACCAAAACAAAGGTAAAAGAAACCATGGAAAATTAGTTTTACTGAAGGTACTCTCTCTCTCTCTCTCTCTCTCGCTAAAGCACATATATCATCAATAAATTGAAAATAATTTTGTTTGAAGTACTATCGGGTATTAAATATTTGTAGTTCTCACATTGAGAATTGAAACATTGGTTCGTCACATTATTAGGGACTAACATCTTCTTCTAAATCCAATATTGATTGGTTACATAGAGTTTATTGATATGGGGATTTTGTTAGTAAGAATATGAACAGATCCAAAGATGAAATTTTTCCTGAGTGGTGTGGGGTTGAATACGATGAATGTCATGACGACCCAATTTTATGAAAAGGAAAAATATAACAGGAGATTTTTTGTTGGATAAGAAACAAATGCCCAACAAAGCATCATCTCAACAAGGTTAGATTTGAAAATATAACATGAGTTAAGTTTATTTTATTCAACCATTTGTGTTTATTTAATTATCTATGACTTTTCTATTAAATGAATTCTATCAACATTTTCATCATTGGAGGCAAAAATATGTAAAACACACACCCAAATGTCTTGAATATATTTTACAATTAATTACTAACAGTTAGCAAAGTTCATTTACGTAATTGTGTGGAATAAGGACATGGAACTTGTATAACATCTCACGAAATGTGGAAATCCAAAACATTAACTAAAAATAGTATTATATTTTTTTTTTTCAAAGAGATGTGCATCATACGAATGTAATTCATTGATGATTAGTTTTGTTTTCTATGGGCAACATGTTATAATCATTAGAAGTTATTGTATCGAGTATCGGCTAGTTTGAAACCACTCAATTTAATTAAGCTTCATCTTTCGATAATAGTTTAATTTTCGTTCTTTTAGCAAGATTAAAATATGAGACTTTGTGTTTGTTTGATTTAACGTTTGCAGGGCCCAAACAAACTTTAAGAGTATTTTTCTACAAAACCAGATAATTTCCTTCGTATATTTATCTCAACTTGTGTAAAAATACTTCTCTACCATATTCCTAAATGCAGCTTTTATTTAAGATGTATGAAGAGCAAAAATTATACTGCTTAGATGTATTTATATATGATTTTATCTGATTGTATATCCCTAATTGTATAGGCATATATTTTTGGGCCCTCATAGCTGTACCTATCTATATATAATTCATGCCTTGATGTGGAAGAATAATATAGAAGTTCATCTCTGAGTGCGTCATGGTATCAGAGCTCATGGTGAACACGGAATCTTCAATCGACTTGTCTGATTCTTCTTCTACTGAAATAGAGTTGAAACTTCTTCCCAACCCATCACACTCGTGGAGGGCCGAGAGGCCGTTTAGCTCCCTAAAAATCATGGAATTAGAAATGGAAAATTTAGATTTTTCAACTAGGTGGAGATGTTTGGTTGGCAAAAGAGATGGAAACCAATTTTTCCATGAGAAGTGATTTTACCTTAAAATGGCGTGATGAATTCCCACCATTTTTGGTAGGACTCTATTTTCAATCATACGAGGGAAAATCTAAAAGACAAATATCCCCATGTATTGATCTCTAGATTTTCATTTTTGGTCGACGAGATCAGTGAGTCATCTTCTTCGTCATTTACGTGAGATTCTTGGATAGAAATGGTTTGACCAATGATAGAGTTATATTACGACCTTCCCCAGATAATTGCAGTGAGAAAAATTAGCTTCTCTACTAGGATGATCAACTGTGGAAATATAATATGTATCAAAGAGGGCAAACATATTATGAACACACTTTTTTAGTTTGGTCAAAAAATAGGAGCAAACAAAGAGTTGTTTTTTCAGAATTTGACAAGATGTAGATGATTAACACCTCGTAGGTAAAAGAAATTTTTTTAAGTCTCGTATAACTACAAGTTACTTATTATGTACATTTAGTTAAACATGTAAAATTATTTATAGAGTAAGTAGATTTTACTAGAGGTAGGTGATGTGAACTTAATTGTTTAGAACAAATAAATTTATTTTTATCTCATGTGACCAAAGTTACTCATCATACGTATATGGTTAAATAAGTAAAATCATCCAGAGAGTTAGTGAATTTGATCAGATGTAGATAATGAGCAATTCATGATTAAGAGGATAGCTATTTAAATCTCGTATAACTAGAATTTTAATCTTCATGTACATGGGATGGACACTTTATGATTGAGAGGGAAAAGAAAAAGTATTGTCATCGTCGCTAGGCTAGAAGTGAGGCATCGCCTTTGCCTCGTGCATTGATGCACCAGGAAGTTAACTCCTAGGCAAGTTATTTTTTTAAGCCCCTAAACATGCCTGGTTACATATTAAAAAAATAAAATTATATTTATATTCTACATATAAAGTTATGTTATAAATGATATTTATTCTTTATTCTTATATTATAGTTTGAAGATATGATTATATTTATATTCTATATATAAATTGTATCATATTTTTATTATTTTATTTTGGAGAATTTAGATCAATTTATATAATTTTAGCTTTTTTAGCCTATTTAAATTCATCATGTTTTTAGCCTATGGATGCTTTTTAAAATTTAGGCTTTTTTAAACAAGCTTTAGGTTTGGCTCTGACTGTAACGCCTTCTTTAGCTTACTTTAATATTATAGATCAATTATGAACCATTTTAAAGCCTTCCAATACTTAAAATTAGCCAACCAAGTGAAATTTTAAAATTTTGAAAAAGTTATTGTTCACTTGGTAATTTTAGAATTTTTGGCCAACTTTAAAAATACATAACTTATTTTATAAAAATCAAAATTGAGCTGTTCAAGTTTCTAAATGAATCATATTAAATTCCTTAAAGGGAAAAATCATCAATTTATCCATGACCAATTAATACAGAATAATTTATGAAAAAGTAATGTTCATTTGATCATTTTTTATTTTTTTAGGTTTTTCTTCCAACTTTGTACAATCATAACTTTTTACACAAAACTCCAAATCAAGAAAAATTTGACTCATTTTGAATCTTGTCATGTGAACTATTTATCTGTAAAATATTAAGATTTGGTTTGCTCAAATTCATCACTACCTCAGCTTAAGCCAATAATAAAGGTCTTGGACCCTTTTATCACTTTAAGCATGCTCATTTCTTGAGTTTTTACACATGCTTCTAACCAACATATATAACTACCTTTTGCAGCATATTTACATATGCCTTTATATCTAGTTATAAAAAATTTGAATATTACACACATTTAAAAAGGCCTGTAATATGCTAAGGTCAGACTCTTACGAAAAAAATCATTTTATTAAGGATAAAATCTGACACAATCAGTTTCCACCTCAACTCCCAGTCAAATCTCTTGTGCTTGGGAGTTACCTCAGAGTTAACTTCCAAGCAAGGCTTTTGGCCTCGAAGTACAAGTGCTCGTTTGGGAACTCCGTTGGGAAAATGGATTTTACAGATTTCGAGGCATTTTGGGAATTTTGAGATGGTTTTACAGATTTCAAAATGGTTTTTATAGATTTCAAGATGGTTTTTACAGATTTCGAGATGGTTTTGTCTCGGCTTACGTGCACCGTTGGGAAGAATGGCTTCCCAAACACACGCCAAGTCCCTGCGCATCGATATGCATGCAAGGGAGTTACACTCAGCTCTTTCTTTATTAAATTTTTTATTTGCACATTAATTAAGTGTAATATTGTCATTTACATATTTTCTCTCTATTCTATCATCATTTTAATCCTAACAAATATAAAATTTTCTATCAAATCATTTTTTATTCAGTGCATACAAAAAAATATCTTTGTGGGAAAATTTGTCATCATCTTCCTTCCCTTTCAATTACAATCAATTCTTTAATCCAAACCGCCTTCATGCAAAATTGTGGCAGGTAATAGGACCACAAATCTCTAAGTGAATATTAATTATCTTAAAAAATCTTCTCTATGGTAGGAACTAGACTATCTTAAGAGTATACTCTAGCTCATCAAATGGCCAGAGCTGTAACTATCTGTATATAATATTATAATTCATGCTCTGGCGTGGATGAATAATATATAAGAATCACTTTCAGCATTGCGTTCTTCATGTACGACGTTTCATCTATGAAAATACTTTTCAAAGCTCTTGTTTCATATATAACACAAATCAAAGGAACAAAGCACATGGTTAATAAAGTAAAATCAAGTTAGGCTCCTATAGTTTCACCAGATTTTAATCATGTCTTTGTAATGTTTTATCGTATCTTTATAGTTTCACCTGATTTTTAATCAAACTCCTGTAGTTTTCAAGTGACTAATGAAAAGAAATTACAGGGATCTAATTAAAAATAAATCAAAACTATAATAAAGACCTAATGAAAAGGAAAAATGATTACAAAAACTTTATTAAAATTAGGCTAAACTATTAGGATTTGATTAAAAAACTACAGTTTCATGACTAAAAATTAAGGGAAACTGTAGAAACCTGTAGATTAATTTTCTCATAATATAAAATATGAGTCAAATTCAAACAATAGCAGGATATTTTTACTTTTTAGATGCCATGCATGTTTGTCATAGTGATCTACTTCTTAATTTTTCCTCTTTTAGCCTTTTGTTTTCATTATAAACGTCCACCTATGAGAAGTAAAATCATCGATCTAGAATTTAAACCGAAATCTTCGGGAAAAAAAACCTTACATGAGAAGTAACCATATCCCATTTAAATTTTAATCAAACAGTCACAAAGACTTTATGAAATTTTAAAACCATATTTTCAAAGACGTGTCAATTTGTGTGGTGCTTGCGTTATATAGTTGTGTGTTTGAACACGCCGTTAATCAATACTTTTCAGCATTCATAATTAATCACGTGTAGTTTCCTGGAACAAGCTCATCCCAATCCTATACGATTTGACTTTTATTTATATACAATTATACGATAAATCAGTGTAAAATAAAGCAAGATATAAAATCAAAAAAATAAAAAATATTAAAAATTTAGTTCCTATCTAACTTTAACTTAATACAACTTAATCCTTATATAATATTGACTCAATTGAAATTGAGTTTTTGAACTATGACTCTCCATAACTTAATACCTATAGTTTTAACTATAATGCAGGGATCAACTTATTATAAGGTTAAAAATTTATGGACACTAAATTGAATTGAGTTAAAGTTCAAAAATTGAGTTTCATCTGAATCAAAATTCTAGATATTGAAGTTAAGTTCACAAACTGAGTTACAACTTGTCAAAACTGTAGGGGACTGTATATGATTATTTTTTCAAAAAGAAAAAAACAATATAACTTATTTTTCAGGCACACAGGAATGCAAGGCCAAAACCCTATAAATATGCATGGCATATGGCACATAGTGGCAGACAACTAAGGACGTTGCAATAAGCATCAAATCCTTAAACTATTCTAAAACGAGATGATGGCATGGAAGCCAAGAAATCCATTAATCGAGATTTCATGGATTCTGGTGACAACCATGATTGTGTTGTATTCTTGTTCCTCAGATCTGTTGGTAGTTAGTGGAGAGACATGGAAGCCAACATGGACAAAGGAGGCAGCAGAAGAAGCAGAGGTTGTGGCAGCCATAGAATGTTCTGGACATGGAAGAGCCTACCTGGATGGTTTGCATCTCAACGGCCATCACTTGCCTGCATGTGAATGCAATCCTTGTTATTATGGCCCTACCTGTTCCCAATTTAATTCCAGTTGCTCTGCAAATGCTGGAAGGTTCAAATCTCTCATCTCTATTACGATTTAATTTAGATGAACAAACACTAACTACATCAGGTTAGAATCGAGGATTCGGGAGAGAGATAGAAACAGTAATAAGGCCTACTTATTTGAGTCTCGTTCTTTGTATATGTACATTAGAGAGAAGATCCTTTAATTTCTATTTGCAATGTTTTATATTCATTACATATAACTCTATGCATATTCTATAGCTGGCATCAAATTTGAATAAAAGAGGAAGGTTGTATTAGGCTCTAGACAATTAACATAAAGCTTGGACAAATATTTGACTTGAATGAATGAAAAATTTTGTTAATTATAGGTTCTTATTAGATGACATCATCTAGTGGGATAAGACTTGCCGTTGTATACATTTGTTAGATAAGGCAAGGAAATTTAGGAGAGAGATCAACACAATAATAAGATCTACTTATTTGTACCATTGTCATCCTTTATTTATCCTGAAGATCCTTTCTAACAACAGTACAATACTTTATTAAATTTTTTATTAAGGGACTAATTAAATATTTTTTGTGGGATTATATTGTGTTTTCATGTTGGCATCTTGTATATATCTATTTGCATCATCTTAAATTATTGGCCAAAATGTTTATCTACATTAATAGTCTACATCTATCACGTTTTACTCACTTTTATTTATAGGAACTTTGTTGTGTGAAGATAGGAATATTTGTTTTTCAATTTAACTGGCTAGGTGGATTTGGTACAGGACATAGCGTAAAGTGTAAATAAACCTGCTTAAATAGTACTAATGACTTTTATATTTTATATTGGTATTAATAATATTGATTCATGACATGAATATTCCATAATCATACTTAGTACATGACATTAATTAGAATGAAGGAAAAACTTCCTAAACTAGTGATTAAAAGTAATTTTTTCTTCTAATATTCAAAAATGTTATTTAGCGACGGAAAAATCCATCACTAAATGGCTAGTTTTCTTTAGAAAATTTCCATTTAATGACAGAAAATATTAGCGACCCTCGTTTTAGTGACGGAAAGTAGCCATTTAGCAACGGAAAATCCGTCGTTAAATCGTATTTTTCTAGTAGTAATTCTCTCTATATTTTATCCTCACTGTCCAAAAAAACCAAAATTCGAGTTACGTACGCTTAATGATATATATTTTTTGAGATCTATTTTGTAAATCCTTATGTTATTAGAATTCTTACAATTTCATGTGGTGGTGTAGTGGGGATCCATATTTCTTGGAGCCATTTTGGATGAGAAGAAAAGAGCAGAGTGCAATATTGGTATCAGGTTGGCACAGAATGGGATATTGGTACAGTGATGGATCATTAATATCAGAGATGCTTGTGAAGTACATACAGAAATTGCATAAATTGGTTGGGAATGCAGAAACAGAGGGAAGGTTCATTATATTTGGGAGTGGTTCTACTCAGCTCCTCAATGCTGCTGTTTATGCCTTCTCTCCCAATTCTTCTTTGCATTCTCCGGCTAAAGTGGTTGCCACAGCCCCATATTACCCAGTAAGCCCTACAAACTCGGCCACTTCCGGTTCAGTCAAGTAATATATATATATATATATATATATATCAAACCCTATTTCAACCTAATTTGGTTTAACCTGATTAAAGGTTGGTTAAATCGACCGAAAGGCTGGACTGTCTATTGGGTTGTATATTATATGTTTTTTGCACCTCGTGAGTCGTGAGCCTAAAAGAATGCTGTTTTGATATTTTTTTTATAAAAAAGAAATAATACATGTTTTTCCTTTATTTTTGAGTGTGATTAGGAATTTTTGAATTTAATTGTTTGTGCTTTAGTAAGTTTGTTATATACACTTGAGGAATATTAATTCCTTTTTTATGGTAATATATGAATTTTTATATTTTAATTAAATTATATTATTTTAATCCTAATCGTTTTCATTCGAGTGAAATCATTCACCTTTGAATCACTTCTTTAACCGCGACAATGACCGATCAGATTTTTAGTGACTTACATATCTCATAACACTCTTTTCCTAGAAACTTTGTTTTCTATCGTTGATCTTGATCTCATTCTCAATATGTTATGAGAAAATTGTGAAGTAGAGGGGAAAATGTTATTTTGGTGCAAGGAAATTTCAAATCAACGACTTAATAAATAATTATGCTGAAAATTGACAGGTTTATAGGCAACAAACGGAGCTTTTCAATTCATTGGACTATAGATACCAAGGTGACACATCGTTGTGGAAGAAGAATTTTTCAGAAAATGGCAAGAACAGCAGATTTATTGAGTTCGTAACCTCACCAAATAACCCAGATGGGAGATTAACGAGGGCTAATCTTCAAGGACCTAACGTTAAGACAGTCAACGATCATGCTTACTATTGGCCACACTTCACTCCTATTCCTTCTCCTGCTAATCAAGAACTCATGATCTTCACAATCTCCAAGCTCACCGGCCATGCAGGCTCTAGATTTGGGTAATTAATAGTACATCATTATTTGAGCCTCACATTTCTATACTGATGCTGAAAATTAAAACACTAGCTAGCTAGAATCCACTTGGCTAGATATCATTTTAGAGTTGCATCCTAGATATGCAATATCATTACTTATCAACAAAGCACTTTTTTTAATGAAAAATTAATTTGCATGTTCATATAATTTAACCTGATTTTTAATCAAATTTTCATAGCCTTTTCCCTTGTTTTTATCACGTCCTTGCAGTTTCATCTGATTTTACTTGGGCCCTTGTAGTTTTTTTTCCTTTTAATCATGTTCTTATTATTGATATTGATTCATGTAGCCGACCCCACTTAGAGCTTGTTTGGATGTGATTTTGAAAATAGCTTTTACAGATTCTGAGGCAAAACTTAAGTTTTGGATAATAGATTTTAGAAAATAGCTTTTACAGACTCCGAGGCAAAACCTATGTTTTGAAAAGATAATTTGTGTTTGGGAAGTTATTGTGAGAATAACTTTTATGGATTTCTAGACAATATTATAATAAATAATATAGTTATGAAAAGATATATTTAAATAATATATTAACAAATAATATAAAAAAGAGAGGAATGGTGATGTCACAGAATAAAATAATAATTAGGGGGTAGAGAGGAAGGATGATGTGACATAATAGCTTTTTCAAAACCTAAATTTTAAATCGAGGTTTTGTAACCAAAATAGCTTTTGAGTAAAAATTTTTTGCTTAAACAAAACCTCAGTTTTGAGGTAAAACCTAGGTTTTGAAACCAAACCTATGTTTAAGAATTGGTTTCCAAACAAGCCCTTAGTAGAATAAAGGCTTTGTTGTTGTAATCACCTTCCCGTTGTTTTACTTGATTATCAATCATCTTGGTAGTTAGTTACATGTGATTGATGAAAAGGGGAAAATACAAGGACTCTATACAAAAAAGGGAAAACTATAGGGATCTAATTGGAATCAAGTGAAACTATACGAACTTGATAAGAAAGGCATACTTTACAGGGATCTGATTAAAAATAAGGAGAAATTATAGAGACTTATAGATTAATTTTTTTCCTTTTGTGTGACTAATGTTTACCTAGGAAAACATGACATTTATATACTTCATATTTAGAAAGTTACTTTGTTAAATTCCATTTTCACAAACCAAATTCACTGCTTTGCTTTCTTTCTGACACATCTCATACAGGTGGGCATTAGTGAAGGATAAGGTTGTATACCAAAAGATGCAGACATATTTAGAATTGAACACCATGGGAGTTTCTCGAGAATCTCAGCCGAGAGCTTTGAAGCTTCTTGATGTACTTCTTCAAGAAGAAGGATACGACGGCACAGAAATATTCAAGTTTGGTTATTCAACAATGAAAAACCGATGGACAAAGCTAAAACACACCTTATCCAAGTCAAATCGATTCTCTCTTCAGAAATTAACTCCCCATTATTGCTCCTTCTTCAAAAGGGTTAGGGACCCTACACCAGGTATACGCAACTGATTAATCATCAGTTTGCATATTGCATATATGGCTTAATTAGTATAATTTGTTCTTATTTAAACTTTGTTTAGTGAACTTCAAATATATATATATATATAATGTGAAATTTATATGACATACAGCATATGCATGGTTGAAGTGTGAGAGAGAAGAAGACAAAGATTGCTATGAAGTGCTTAAAGCAGCAAAAATAGATGGTCGTCGAGGAAGTGTGTACAGTGCCAACGATAGTTATGTTCGTTTGAGTCTCATCAGAAGCCAAGATGACTTTGACATACTCATCAACCACCTCCAAAACCTCGTTGATTAAACTTGTGTGTGTGTGTGTGTGTATTAATATAGTCTCTCTCTCTCTCTCTCTCTATATATATATATATATATTAATATTTGACTTCAAAGTTCAGTAATAAAAGCCCATGTACAATGTATAGGGGCGGTTATGTATCAGCTGGGTTAGAATAAATGTTATATTTTATATTAATTTGGCATTCATACTGATGCTAATTATATTGATGGTGATCATATTGATGTCTTGGAATAAATGAACCTCCAATGTTCATGTGGCTTAATGATATGAAAGATCCCTCAAGAGAGTTAGACATCGTATACTCAATCCTATTTGTAATCTTAAACTATTAGCTAGTGTCTGTTTCTTTAAATCAAAATGCACGTTATTTCCTGAATCAGTGCGTAAGTTTAGAAATGTGCACTAGCAAGAATCGTTAAAAAATGAAGATCATTCTCAAGATGTATTTTTTAATTTGTGATGGCTCCTACCTCCAAATATCAATTGTACATTATGCTAAATTATAGGGAGAATTGTGGATAAGCACCCATTAAAAAATTAATTGTAGAATGAAACTTTTCATAGAATATAACTGAGTTTCACGTTAAGTACAATCGAGTTTCCACATTATGTAACTAAACTTCCACATATGCAATTGAGCTTTCATATGGTAGATCTCATTCTCTAATTAATTTCTCAATGGGGGATTTATCCCCAATTCTCCCTAGATTCTATGTTTAATGGTGAGTTTTGATGATGGAAAAACCAATAGGAGAATCTCAGCCACAATCCTGTTTGAAGTCATGGTAATCGAATAGACTGCGAATCTGAAGGCGCTGTGACTAGTCAAATGAGTTTATCAAACATAAATGTCCAGAGGATAATTGAATAGCATAATTGATAGGAAGAGCTTATCCCATGAATTATCTAAGTTAGTGATATATTAGTATTGAGATAAAACAGTATACAGATGGAGGAAATATGAAATAATTCTCTTGTATTCAGAGTGTAGGGTATATGTTAATATATATATATATATATAGACACCTGGGGACACACGTGTTCACACATACACATACACATGTTCCACATGCTAGTGCCTCACGGTTATAACAGACACAACAGCAAATACAGTCTGTGCAACTAATGACAGCTGGCTATAACAATAACAATATTCTAACATCTTCCCTCAATTCAAACTACCCTCCTGAACAATCTCTAACGCCAAGATATCTTTTAAACTCAGTGAAGGAGTTCTGAGAGAGTGCTTTCGTTAATCTGTCAGCAACTTGATCTGCACTAGGAACATGCTGAACTAAGAACTCTTTCTTAATAGCTTTCTCCCGTACAAAGTGTAGGTCTAATTCAATGTGTTTAGTTCTAGCGTGCAGAATAGGATTTGCTGTCATCATGACTGTGCTGAGATTATCACACAAGATCCTCGCTGGTCCTGAGGGAAGGACATGTAATTCTTGCAGGAGTGACTTGATCCATAGAACTTCAGTGACCACAGAGGCCATGCTTCGGTATTCAGCCTCTGTACTAGATCGAGCAACTGTGATTTGCTTCTTAGATGACAAGGCAATAAGGTTAGAACCAAAATAGACGCAAAACCCAGAGGTACTCCTTCTGTCATTACAATCGGATGCCCAGTCAGCATCACAATAAGCAGTGATGGTTCTACTGTGGTAGGGGCGAATATGAATTCCATGATTGAGTGTACCTGCTAGATACCGTAAGACCCTCTTAACGGCCTTCCAATGTATGACAGAGGGGTTTTGCATAAACTGACATACTTTGTTGACAGCAAAACTAATTTCTGGTCGAGTGATCGTGGCATATTGCAATGCTCCAACAATAGATAGATAGAGCTGAGGATTAACAGTTCCATCAGTGCTGTCATCGAACTTTAGCAGTCTGAGACCTGTAGTCATCGGTGTAGTGGTACTCTTGGCTATACTCATGCCAGCCCTTTGCAAAATATCTTTAAGATACTTAGTCTGAACAAGTTGCAAAGACCCACCAAGACCTCGTTTAACTTCAATGCCCAAGAAGTAGCTTAATGGACCAAGGTCTTTGAGAGAAAATTCATGATTCAAGTCAACAATTAACTGAGGAATGCTAGCATGAGATGAACCAGTGATGATAATATCATCAACATACACCAGGATGAACATCAACTCACTGTTATTATGTCTTATAAAGAGAGAAGGATCACATCGACTTGAAATAAATCCATGTCTCAGAAGAGTACCTCCGAGGCGTTCAAACCAGGCTCGTGGAGCCTGCTTTAGTCCATAGATCGCCTTCTGCAGCTTACATACAAGTGATTTATCTTTGGTTTCAAAACCAGGGGGCTGAACCATATAAACATCTTCTTTGAGATATCCATTAAGGAAAGCATTGTTAACATCCACCTGATGAATGTGCCATTTTTGAGAAAGAGCAATGCTTAGGACAAGTCGAATGGTGACTGGACGGATAACAGGACTGAAGGTCTCATGGAAATCATAACCTTCTTGTTGATGAAATCCCTTGGCAACCAATTGAGCCTTGTGTTTGTAGGTGGAGTTCACAGGATTGTGCTTTAATTTGAATATCCATTTACAACCAACTGCTCTTCTATTTGGAGGTAATGGTACCAAAGACCACGTTCCATTACATAGCAATGCATTAAATTCTTCCTGCATTGCTGCACGCCAAAGAGGTGATTGAAGTGCCTTGCTGTGATTGGCTGGTTCAGATGTGACAGTGGCAACAAAGGCTTTGGGCTTAAGACTGCCTGTTTTGGATCTTGTAACCATATGGTGAGGGTGAGGAGGGGGAGGAGGTATTGTAGGTCTTGGTGACTGTGATGGAGCAACAGAAGGTGATAGAGAGGGGTCAGGGTCACAGTGATGGATTGGTGTAGGTGAGGTGTTTGAGGGAGGCAATGTTGTGGGTAAGGTAGATGAGTTGGGTACAACCGGTGGAGTTGCAGGTGTATGGATAGGCAAAACACTACTGGGTTTATGCTGGATGATTGAAACAAGGAGGAATAAGGAAATGATGTCTCATTGAAAATAACATCTCGAGCTATGAAAATTCTTCCAGAGGAGGATAGGCACTTGTATCCTTTATGCATCAGACTTGGTCCAAGAAAAACACACTCACCAAATTTGTAGCCAAATTTATGAGCATTATATGGTTTGGTAAGAGGAAAACAGGAACAACCAAAAGCCCTTAGTTTACTATAGTCATGCACCTTTTTAAAGAGAGCTTCAAATGGTGATTTTCCTTTGAGTACAGAGGATGGAAGGATATTCATCAGTGCTACAGCCATATGGAAAGCATCCGACCCGTATGACAGTGGAAGAGATGCTTGAGCTAGAAGAGTGAGACCAACCTCAGTGATTTGCCTATGCTTTCGTTCAGCCAAGCCATTTTGTTCATGGACATGAGGGCAGCTTTGACGATGAATGATGCCTTTATCAACAAAATACTTGGTGAATTTGTGATATTCTCCACCACAGTCAGATTGAAAAATCTTGACATTAGCCTTGAATTGAGTAGTAATGAGAGCAAGAAATTGAAGAAAAACATGAAATGCATCAGACTTATGTTTTAAGGGGTACACCCATGTGAACCGGGTGCATGCATCCGTGAAGTGAATGTAATACATATAACCTTCTCATGTTTTGATAGGTGCTGGTCCCCAGATGTCTGAGTAGATCATGTTAAATGGAGTGGTAAAAACTGTGTCAGAACGAGGGAAGGGTGATTTATGGGCCTTTCCCATAGTGCAAGCTTTACAAAAGTCAAATGTATGCTTGTTATTATATGAGATGTTACAAAGTTTCATAATAGTGGAAACAATGTGTGGGGAGGGGTGCCCCAGCCTCATATGCCACAATTGAAATGAATTGAAAGGAACAGATGAAGTATCTGTAATACAATTTTTATTAGCAACTATTGCAGAGAAACATGCTTCAGAGGCACCCGACTTTCTTTGGACCTTGAGATTCAGTGCTGGATACATTCCATTTGAAGAGTTGCACTGGTACAGTATGCATCTAGTTCTTGGATCCCTTATGCGACACTGTCTTGCATCAAATTCAACTAAAACATTGTTATCGTAGCAGAACTTGTAAACAGAAATCAGATTTTTAATGATTCTTGGTACATGTAAAACATGATTCAGGTTGAAAGAGGACAAGTTATTTTTAACAACAGCTGAGCCAATATGGTTAATGCATAGACCTGCACCATCGCCAGTGTGAACTTGTTCTGCTCCTTGGTAAGAGGCACAACTAGTGAGGTTGTTGGCATCATTAGTGAGATGACTCGTTGCACCAGAGTCAAAATACCAAGTAGGATCAGCAATGGTGTCCGAGGTTGCAATAAGAGCAGATTGGTTAGAAGATTTCGAAGATGATGGTGCAATATCATTGATTGAAAGGCCTTGAAAAGATTCATCGAACCTGTACCAACATGTTGCTACTACATGTCCTGCCTTACCACAGAGTTGACATATCAGTTTGGATCGAGAGTTGTTATTGTTGTTGCCGCGACTGGAGTTTCTACCACCACGACGTGAAATATTTTTTATACGTGAAATATTTTTACGAATTTAGTTATATTTAAAAATATATGATTTTTGATATATTGAATTTGGACTAAATAGTTGATGATTAAATGGCTAGATTGACATTAACAAATTTATTACTTTTGCTATTACATGATTTAATATGTATATATATTCGAATATATAGTTAAGTATATATTTGCAAATATATATTAATTAATTAATAAATATATATAAATCAATTTCAAGTGATATATTTAATTAACAAAATTTGTTTAAATAATTTATTTGAAATATTAGAGGTATTCTTACATTTTTAGTTGAATTAGATTGTTTAATAAATTAAGGATTTATAATTTAAAAACTATTATATCATTAAAATCCTCAGCTTTAAATTAGAGTTTTGGTATAAATAACATTAATAATATTAAATAGCTGAAATAATAATTTCAAGTCTTTTGAGTAATAATTTTTACCATCCAAATTAGTTGACTAATGTGTAGTACTATTTAATTTTTGTAGACTGTTTATAGAAACTTGGTGTTGGGTAAGGATTTACCATTATGGTAATATTTTATTGCTTGATAAAAGGTAACCACTTTCCTTTCTTTATGCATGTTTGTAACATGTTTGTGAGTAATTTTAAATAATTATGAAAATTGCCATTGACATTCGAATTGCATAACCAAAATTATAATGTTAATGAAATTGTCTTGTAGGACCTATTTTCATTATGAAATAAAGAGGTGATTTATTTATATTGTTTTATAATATTACAAATATTGCCTTGAGAACTTGTGAAATTGATCATGATACATGATAGATATTATTATCATTTGATGATATAAGAGGGAGTGGTGAATATTGTTTTGATGGGAGAATATTTTAAAGGAAATAAAGGGGTGATTTTATTATACAAAAAAAGGAAATAAGGTGGTGGGCGGTAGGTGCACACTGGTTAGTCCTTTGGCCCAATTATATTTGATAGGGCAATAACACCTCACTATTTAGTAAAGGGGAACCCATGGTCTGTTCTTGTGTGCTGTGAATTTTGGCTAGTCCATATCACTTGATCGGAGAGCTCAATATTTGTACTACTAGTTGCATGGGACAGTACTGGCCATTGGGTTCAGTCAGAGGAAATAAGGTTGGGGAGGAATAAGGGAGATCAGAGAAATAAATTTTGTGCATTGATTTTTGTGCAATTTTATGATAATACAGGCAAGAGATTTGATGTCATAAATTGATAAATACGTTGCTTATATATATGCACATTGATTAAGTGACATTTGTTTATGTTGTTATATTTAACGTAAAAATCTCACTTGACACCTCATGGGCATTTACTTGTATGCTTAATGAGATGGAATTGCTGGTTGCTGAGATGTTTGTCTCACCCTGTTGCTTTAACGCCTTTCTAGGTGGTAGTTCCCGTGCGGGTTCGTTAGGGGAGTCTCCATAAGCTTGAGCTACTTTATGTAAAAGTAGTGCTTCCATCTTTTAGTTATGATGTGTATTATTATATATTACCACATTAGTGCTCATCATGCATATACTAAGATTGATTTATCGATGGTTTTATGTTTGGGTTGAACCTCTGTGGTCTAACGCTCAATGATGGTTTCAATATTGACTAGACAAAAGGTTTTTTTATATTGAATGTTTTATTATTTGGTGTTATAAGAAAAAGGATTTTACACCCAATGTCATCAAACAAATTAGTTAAAAACCACATCTAAGACTCTATTTTCTCCTTCCACTATGGCATAAGCTAATGAAAAACATTGATCATTTGGATCGTGTCCCACAGCTACAAGTAGTATTTCTCTATACGACCCCTTCAAGAAACACCTATCCAACCCAATGGTAGGTCTACATCCAGCTAGAAACCCTCACTTCACAGCATCAATGCACTCATATATTCTCCTAATATTAGAGGATGATTCTTGTATGGTCAATCAATAACTAATGCAAAAGAAGTCTTCATGTTACACTTTCACACTTGATTGCAATAGTCTCTCAACTTATGGATTGATCCTTGTAATCACCTTTTTAATCATTGCCTTTACTCTTTTCCTTAACTTACATGCTTTCCACACAGACACATCAACCTTATAGTGCCATCTCATCGTTGCGATTATGTCTGCCAACTTTATGTTCTTATATGTTTTTCATTAAGTTAAATATCTTCTTCAATATCCACTTGAACGTGGCATTCTTGCCCTTTATGAATACTTCATGTGTGTTTAAAGTACAATGTCTTTAGTTGATATGTCAATTCACCCCTTTCTTTACTCACAAATGTTAACCATCCACATCGCTTCTATGCACACTTCACTCTACACCTCACCTTATCATTTTTTACAAACTACTTCATATCCATTCAATAGAACATACTCTCTTAGTGAACTCATAAATTGTTGAAGTGAAGTAAAATCCATCCCCAATTCAAATATAAACTCTTTCACATCTCCAAGGATTATATTTTCTATTTATCACTATGTCCACTCTCTCATCACCATCATCACTATCACCATCATCAATTTATTTAATCTCCTCTGATTCATAACTAGATAACATATACAATATTTCCTCCTCTGCCACTGAACCCACATTTTTGTCATCTGCTTCATTTTGCTCACCCATCATAAATTGGCCCTGTTTTGCAACATTTATGGGAGACACAAAAGCCCATTCAAGAGTGTTTTTTCATAAAACAAGATAATCTCCTTCATATATTTATCTCGACTTACATAAAACACTTCTCTATCACGTTCCCAAATGGGGTGAACTGCCACCAACAACCTCATCCAATGCCTTACCAACACCATAATCAACATATTACTTAAAGTAATCATCAGCCATATTTTAATTTTCACTATCCTCAAACTCAGACAACTTCACATTTCAATCATTACCACTTCTCTCTACTTCAGTACCCTAACTCGTGCCACTACTCTCTGCCTCCAAACCCATTTTTCACATTGAAACACAATTCCCACATAAATAGTATAAGGTAATATAGACTTGCCACATTACACATTACAAGGGTCAAGTTACAGAAATAGCATAAGGTAATATCACATTTTATTCAAACTTTGTTTTTCAAGGTATAAAATAACTTATTCCCACATTAAACATCACAACTACACTTTACAAATAGCCTGTGTCCACTTAGCGCATACTCATAGGAACAAAAAAATAAAAATTAAACAACAATATATCAGAAGAGCAACAACAAAAATTAAATAAAAAACTCAATTCCATTAATAAAAACATATCACCAAATAGCATATAAGAATCACAAACAAATTACGACAATTTATATACAAATGCTAAAGATGAATACCTAGGTTTTCAACAGCTATGATTTCAAACCAAATTCGACCCTAATGAGAAGAAATAAGAGTATTGATTACACATAGTAGGAAACAATGAACCAGATGATGAAGAAATACAACAAGCTTCACTCTTGGGATCAAAAGAGCAACGAAGAGATATGAATAAGAAGCACCAAACTTACAGAGTAATATGATGACCCCAGGATAGTGGGAGAGAAGTGTGACACTCCTTAACTTAACCTTTAAATTCACTAAAAAGTGATTTGGAATCAAAAGGAAGCCTCATTATGATCAAAGGGTCCAAAAGTTTCAAATTGAAAACTTTAAATTTTTTTTTGAAAGTTACTATTCACTGGTTTTAGGACCAACTTTGAAAATTCATAACTAATTCTAGAAAAATCGAAATTGAGTGCTTCCAATTTCTATTTGAAGCTTGTAAGTTCCTTTATAAGGTAAAAATACTCACTGAGTCATTTACTTTCCCAAATGATACAGTTTAATTCGTGAAAATGTACTGTTCATTTGGTCATTTTTCTATTTTCCCAGGTTTTTTTCAGTGATTTTCTTCAAACTTTGGAACTTAATAACTTTCTGTAAAAAGCTCCAATTCCAGTGTTATTTGGCTTGTTTTGAAGCTTGCAATATGAAATATTTTTATGTAAAATTTCATTCTATTTGGAGTTCATTTGCTCTGTTTCTCGTTAGCCCAAAGTTAGGGGTTTGGTTAACTTAACTTCAACATTTAACCAAACTTTTCAATTCTAAACTTTACCATTTGAAACCCTAACTTCTAATCCTTTCTTAACCATGTTTAATCATGTAATTAGGGATCATTATCCATCCCATATTAGCCAAACATTCATAGGGTTACACCACATATTACATGACATACATAAATTCCAACATGCTCATAT